>JBCEWC010000160.1:0-74982 GCA_038996855.1 Solanum aculeatissimum
AAATTAGACTATATCAATTTTAATATACTGAAAACATTAAAAAACGTATCAGTAATTAATTGGTTGTTTAATTTTTTCAGGTATCAGTGAAACTAATTGATAGTTTATAAATGTGTGTTATGTATCAGCGAAAAAAGGAAATTTAGTAATTTTTTTAAATGTTAAAAAATAATTGTAATTAAATTTCCAAATATTATCTATTTCTGTAATTTTCCCATTTTTTAATTGTAGTGCCTCTCAGTTAATTTTGCCCTTTCTAAAACTCAAGTGATATATGAACATGAAAGTTGAAATCAGCATCATTTCGCCCATCCCACTTTAGAAGCAAAATGGTCCATACCTTTGGGCTTTGATTGGGCCACATGACTCAATGGACCCAATTCAAATTATTTATCTGTAATGGATCCAATTCAAATTATTTATCCGTAATGGACCCAATTCAAATTATTTATCTTTAGTCGATTCATGGCTCAAATTATTTACCTTCTTATCCCATTTTTCTCTTTTTATTTCCCCCCGACTTCATGTTGATGTCAGCATGAATACTATGAAATAATCCTCTATGATACTTCGATGGTATATATATATATCATATCGATATCATATAGAATGAACTCAATCCTCCGTGATACTCTGACGATATATTGATACCCAATTGGTATCATATAGGATTATATTTTTTTATTAAGAAATAAATAAAAAAATTATTAAACTCTAAATTAGTAAAAAATATATTCGTTATGATACTCCATTGATATATTTATACCATATCAATATCATCTAGGACTAAAAAATTATTAAAATTATAAAATTATAAAATTATTTATTAAACTCTAAAGAGAAAATTATACGGGTTTGCAAATAACTATGGATATAATTTTAATTAATTATAATTAATGACTAGAATTTTAAGAGTTTTGTTATATTAATTCGTCCCACCGAATAAGTTCCTATAAAATAAAAGATTTGTGTATATTCTCAAAAAGTTATCCACCTAATTATGTTAGTGGAAGTCCATATCATGGGGAAAGAATATCCAAACTTAAAATCCTTAAAAGTTTTTTTCTCTCTCCATAATTATCGATATATTATTGGGATGACAAAATTAAACTCATTTCGTCCAACTCGTTGAAGATTGACTCATCTATTATTAATTTAATCCATCTGAATCTAATTTATTTCAATCCATATAAAATTAAATTAATATACAATTCGAATTGAAGAGAAAAAGATATTATCAAAATATATATAATTTATTCAAATCAACAATTACAAATTATTTAATTAAAAATTTTAATTAAATATTGAGCCCGTACACGACATGAATTTTCTCATAATCTAAAGATGAAAGAAGCAAGGATGGTACGTGGTGGGTGATGCGCAAATGTTGGAAATATGGATCTTCCAACTCAAACCCCACCCACACAACACCTACAAATTTCTACTTTTAAAAAAAAAAAACATCTGAAAATATTCTAGCTGTGCCGCATGTGACCCCACCCCCATCCCCACCAATCCCACCCCACCTCAAAAGAAGTTCCTTTCTGTCCCTCCACTTCCATTAATTTTCATATTTTTCATCAAAGTTCATTTTTTTTGGTGATATAGGTTCAAAAAGACTCCATTTTGTATTATAATCAGCACAATATTTTGTGCTTTGTAACTTTTGGCTTTGTTGTCTTGTTTCAGATTATAAGAAGACAGGAGCTTTTGTCTTTTTGATTAGCAGAATCTAAGGTTAGTGTTTTTATTTTTTGGTTTTCTTGGTATATATATATATATATATCATGTCTTATTTGTAAAGATTGAATCTTTGGGAGATTTTTTGAATATTTTTTAGGTTCCCTTTACTTTTTATTGAGTTGATGTTCATTTTTAGCTTTTCTTATTGTGATTACTGATGGATTATAGGAAAAAGAAAATGAGAGAATTTGGAATCTGTCAACTTTTTCCCTCAATGAAATAGACAAGGAAACAAAAATAAAATAAAATAGTATTATCCCCCTTTTTACCCTTTTGATTTTCCAATTTTTCGGAAACAACCTCGCTATGTCTACGGATAGTGTTAAGGTCTGCATACATTTTTCCATCATCAGACCCCACAAGTGGTATCTTCACTGGCTATGTTGTTGTTGTCATTGTTATCGATGATTAGCATTTAAAAGAACAATCTTTTTCACTTTGTTTTGAGGATTTTATCATATGGGGGAATCTCAAGATTCAATTTTTATTCAGCCTCGTAGCTTTGCTACCTCTTTTTTCTGTCATTAACCATCAGTATTTCCCTTTTGCATATGCCATGATGCTCGTGGACAGCTTATCTCTGATTCGATTTTTTGTATTTAATAAGATTTTATTCCAAAGATGTAAATTTCGAGCTCGCTTACACTAAGTATATCGTTAGTGGCAATCAGTTGAATAGTCACATACACTGAGGAGTGGTCAGTTGAACATCTTTTTTCCCAAATATGTTAAAATTACTTTATATTATATTAAATCTTAAACACCTTTAATAAAACTCCTGGTGAGAATTTGATTGTTGCGCCGTCTTTTGTATATATTGAAAGTAATATACAATCCCCTTGGTTTAACTTATCAAGATTTTTGTGTCAATCATTTTCGGTTATTTGTTGCTACCCTACTTGTGGGACATCCTACCCTTCCTAACCCCTAGTTGTGGAATTACACTGCGTATGTTTTTTGGGGCTGATATATTTGATCTGAGGATCTTCTGGAAACAACCTCTCTATCTCTATAAAGTGGTGGTAAGGTCTGCGTACATTTTACCCTCCCCAGACCCCACTTGTGGGATTTCAGCGAGTATGATGTTGTTGGTTATGTGTCGATTGCTCACAGTTACAGTTGGCATACCAAATGTTTTCTGAAGTTTGTATATCAATTATATCTCAACCCAAAGTAGTTTGGATCAGCTATGTGAATAAAGTGTTTATATGATTTTATGCTTGTAGGTGTGGTGCTACTTGAATTTGTCTGCCATATTTGTTTGATTCTAACAACTAGTATGATATCATTATTTCAAGATACAATTTTTCCTTAGTCTCATCGGATGAAAAGGGGAGTATAATATGAATTGAACCTTGGAACTTATAACAGTAACGTTTGGCTTACCAAATGCTTGCTGAAATTTATATATCAAATATATGAATTAAGTTTTTACATGATACACTAGTAGGAGTAATGCTATTTGCATTGGTCTGCCGTATTTGTTCGAGTCTAACTTCTATAAGGCCTCAAATAACCTTACTTTACAGATTGGAGCAAAGAGAAGCAGAAGTTCAGCTCTCCCACTTTTGTCTTATAATGGGAGGTGTATTGGGTAAGAATGAGTCTCCCTCTAGTCCCAAGGCTTCTGTCCCAGAGACCAAGCTCGAGGCCAAAATAACTGAAGCGATGCTGCGGAGAGAAACTGAAGGAAGTTCCATAAAATCATTTGATAGCTTAGTCCTAAAATTTCCCAAAATCGATGAGAACTTGCGGAAGTGCAAAGTTATATTCCAGGAATTTGGTAGGTTGGCTGCACATCCTTTGTCCAATTTTTATTCATATCTTTTCGGTAACATTTACTTGCATAAGCACATTCTAGGCTGAACTCTGATTTTCTTCACAAAGGTCTTTTATATTTACAATTCCTTTCTTGTCTAAAGGAAAAATAATGAATAACCTTAAGAAATTGAGAAGAATTCTGTTTTGTTTGTAGATGAAGATGGTAATGGAGCAATAGACCCGCAGGAGTTGAAACACGCTTTCAATAAGCTGGAGATTAATTTTACTGATGAAGAAATCAGCGATCTATTTGAAGCGTGTGATATTAACGAAGATATGGGGATAGAATTCAGCGAATTCATTGTTCTTCTTTGTCTTGTCTATCTTCTGAAGGATGATCCTTCTGCTCTGCATGCTGTATCCAACTCACAGTTTTTCTTTTAACTAATACTTTCTCAGAAAGGTTAGGGAAAAAACATTTTTGTCAGAAAGCGATATCAGTTGATTACTTTCAAGTGACATGGTACTTTTCAAAGAATAGTTCTGTGCTATGTTGCTCAGACTCTCCAAAAATGCCATTGAGTGTCAGCTCGTCCTATAGTAGTGCCTTTTTGAAGGATCTGACCACAACACGAAAACACTTTTGGAGAGTAATGCAACAGATTATCTGCTTACTTGTTCTCTTGGAGATGCATTCCATCTTCTTAGCATTCTGTAGCCCTTCATGCGGAACTACGATAACGTATCAGTCAGAACCCCCACCCCCAGCCCCGCACAAGCAAAGTTATTTATTCCTTGACCAGATACAGAAATCACGGATGGGACTACCAAATCTGGAGGTAACATTTGAAACACTTGTTGATGCTTTTGTGTTTTTGGACAAGAACAAGGATGGCTATGTAAGCAGAAATGAGATGGTTCAAGCAATTAATGAAACTACATCTGGAGAGAGGTCTTCTGGTCGAATCGCAATGAGAAGATTTGGTAAGTTCTCTCTCTCTTTCTCTTTCTCTGTGTGTGTGTGTGTTTAATAGCAATGAGAAAAATCTGTCTTTTTCTGCTGGAGGCTAGGTGTTTTCAAAGAGTTCTAGCTGCTATGCGCTGCTTGTTTAAATATGTACTAGAGAATTCAAGCTCTGCTTTATCTTATGTACAAATGTGTCATAATGTACTGAGTGCTCTCGAATTTTACGTGAAGCAATCTTTATGGTAGAAAGACAAGGATGATCCGATTCACATACTTGTTTTCAGTGGACCAATTACTAAGCTTGTAATCATAAAGGCCTTGTTCAACACTAGTCTTTGTCAAAATGAGATGCTTGAAATGCAGAACCAATCCCATCTGTTCTTGTGCCTTGCTCGCAAGCTGATTTGGTCGATATTTGTGCTCTATGGACGTGATGAGGACACTATCAATCTATAGTCTATTGACTTAATAACTTCTTTGTTTTAGTCTACTATTTTATAGGCTTTATCATATTCAACCGGAAGAGTTTATGTAATACTCTATGCATTTACTCACTCACATATTGCAGTCTCTACAGCCCCCATCTTTCTGTTTTGCAGAAGAAATGGACTGGGACAAAAATGGAATGGTGAACTTCAAAGAATTTCTCTTTGCCTTTACTCATTGGGTGGGAATCGAGGATAACGAGGATGAAGATGGAGAAGAGTAAGATTTCTCACAAAACTTTATCTATACGTAGAGCAAGAACGAAAGCTTCACAATGACCACGAACACAAGTTCCTTTGCCTTAAGTAATAAACAAGTTGTAACACCGGGGTTTATTGATACTTCTAATGACGATCACTCGTGTAAATGAAATCTCTCGACTTCCTAGTTCCAGTATGCGAATAGTGCTAGATATGTATTGCAGTGAAGCAACATTAACTTCCATTTAACCATTTTATACCATTAAGTTATAAGTTTATGGATCTTGAGCTGTGATTTCATGCATTTGTGTATTCTTCACGCCTCGTTTGAGGCAATTGTTTGTGATCAACATTTCAGCTTTGACATCTATATATCTGTTGACGTGCATCTAACTTTCAATTAGTGAAATATTGTACCCTTTGGTTTCTCCAATTAACAAGTTTTTGACGAATTTGTTAATAGAGAGACCAAAGATGCACATTGATGTGAATTGAAAGTGTTGAATATTTTGTCGTAGGATCTTGATGTTGATGTTTCATCCATTTTGTATATTACTGATAAAATGGTAAGGTGACTTTCTTTTCCGAACATATTCAAAAGGAAAGAATGTTACATATAGGACCATTCAAGAAAGATATACATTCAAGATTCTCTCTTTATTACTTTCATTTCTTTTCTTCATTTATAACATCCTTGCCTTTCTAGCTAGCCTACTAATTCAAGTACACTATTACAATACTTTCTTTTAATAACTGTGATGTCCTGGTCAGCTTGCGCTCACCTTGACTAATGTCACAGAATACTTGCTATCTCCCACCGACTCAGGTACCGAGCAACTTTGTCCATCCTGTTACAGCAGTCTCATCAAACCATTGGATTCATCAGATCATCAGATGATATGTCCCACAGAACACAGTCAGAATTGAACATAGTAGTTGATCCATTTCTTGTTGTTACTACTATTTCTTTTCCACTATCCTCACAATTCTCATTTCTAATTTTCTTGTTTTGTTGTTGTTGTTGTTGTTGTTGTTGTTGTTGTAATTCTCCTCCTCCTCCTGCTGTGCATGTACTTCCACTACACAAACTTTGGTTCCATGGTGAACCCTCTTCATCATTAAGCAAGTTAGCAAAATTATAGTTACTAAATCCTCCATTATCATGAAAATTACTAGATGGTGCTCCTCCTCCTCCTCCATTTGTCTCCCAATTCTTGTCACTTTCCTTAATAGCTCTTGACAATCCATACTTAATTTTCTCAACTGTGTCATCTTTGTAGTTGTTATTCTCCTCATGTTTGACATGACTTGTACTTGGTGCATTGTTAGGATTACTTGTAAACTGTTGATGAAACTGAAAACCAATTCTTTTTTTGGTTAAAAGATGAAGCATTTCATCTTTGAAACAACCAAGTGCTGCTTCAGCCAAATGAGGGACTTGTGGTGGAGATAATGTTGTGGCTATTTCACTTATTAAGTGAGAAAATGGCTTGTGTGTTACTGGATCAATTCCCATACCAGATAGTTTCTTTTTCAGCTTTGTGTTCCAATGGTTCTTGACATCATTGTCTGTTCTGCCAGGCAGTTGTGCAGCAATCACAGACCATCTGTTGGATTTCACACAAATCATACTGACTACTGAGTGATCAATTAACATAAGTTTCCACAAGTATGTAGAGTTCTATTATGTTTTATGTTGTTTGACGCGTGTCGGATCCTTAAAAAATGGTACTCCCTTCGTCTCATTTTATGTGACATTCTTTTACTTGGTACGACATTTAAGAAGAAAGAAAGACTCTTAAAACTTGTGGTCTAAAACAGTCTTTAGATATTTTGTGTTGTTTCTAATTTTAGTAAAGTGACATTCTTTTTAGGATGAATTAAAAAGAAAAAGGTGCCGTATAAAATGAAATAGACGAAGTACTATACATTTTCTGAAGAATCTGACACAAATGCAACAATATCATAAAAGCAAACCCGGAATCAATATTTGTCACTACAATTAAAGCAAGGGGACTCAAAATTCTATACGCACCCGAAGTTGTTTTGTTATTTTTACGCTATTTCACGATCAAGGATGCAATACAGAAACAACCTTGCAAGGTACAATTGTACAAAATGGATCTAATATGGCTCAACTTTTTACGAAACACCATGCATAGCGAGAATTTTAATACAACGAGTTGTTGAAAGACATTGTTTTCTAATATGAGGCAAAAAAAAAATTCTAAAATTTTACCTATTGCCAAGAACAGAGTGAAGTGTGACAATGGTTTGTTCTTCTGCTTCTGAAAATTGGCCATGTTTGAGATCAGGCCTAAGGTAATTTGTCCATCTTAATCTACAACTTTTTCCACATCTCTGTAAACCTGTATATAATAAGAAAGACAAAATTTTAAGCCATATATATGTGTGCGTGAAAGATGGTCAGTTAAACATCCTTTTTAGAAAATTATATTGTGTATACGTTAAAATCCCTTTTTTTGTATGTATATATATATTAAATCTTGAATTTCCTAGTGAAAATTCTGATTTCTCCATTGGTGCAAGTCATGTGAATGAAGTCGATCGATATTGAGACTTTTCAGTGTGAATTCATGTCAGACCAAATATCAAATACTGAGTGAAGAAAAAAAAGGATTAATGAGCTCGAGACCAGTTAAGGTTGCAATGAAGTGTGGAGTTGTAAGTACTCCTTCCCTCCTTAACCAAAGGTCTCACAGGTGCAATTGTGCGAGTCTTGGGAATGAAATCACCTTTTGGTAAAGATGCTAACTTTTCCACATGAAACCTTAATAGCGTAAAAATTATGTTGTGTATACCAAAATCACTTATATATATATATATCTATTAAATCTTGAATCCCCTAGAGAGAATCTTGATTTCTTCATTGGTGCAAGTCATGTGAATGAAGTCGATCAATTTCAAATTGAGACTTTTCGATGGGAATTCATGTCAGAGCAGATATCAGACACCGAATGAAGAAAAAAAAGAATAATGAACTGGAGAACCACTTAAGGTCGCGATGGAGTGTGGAGTTAGTAAATACTCTCTCCCTCCTTATCCAAAGGTCTCATAGGTGCAATCATGGACATTTTACGCTGACTTTAATTTCCACGTGAAATCTTAATAGCGTAAAAATAAAATAGATATCGAACACCGAATTAAAAATTAATGAGACAAACCAGCATGCTTAGGAATAAGACGCCAATTTCTAGTTCCATGTTGAGCAATATAAGATGAAAGCTTGTGATCTTCCTCAGGAGTCCATTGCCCTCTCTTGACATTATCCTTTTCACAACATGGAATTCTTCCCATTTTTCAAAAATTGTAAAAAATTTCAAGTAATTTTATTTTATTTTTTTGGTTATAATGAGTGAAAAGATGAATAGTTTGAACTTTCTTTGTTTTTTTCTTTTAACTTAATGTTTTTTTAAAAATAAAAATAGAAAGAAATGTATATATATATAGTGTGTTAATGTTATGTGAAGGGGGTTATCAAATAAAACATCAAAGGTGCATGACATGATTAAAGAATTCAACTATGTTGAGCGTGTGAGACATTGGCAGGTAGCTCACCCATAAGACACCTGGTCAACTCTTTTTCTTACTATGTATTTTGTGTGCACATGCATGTGTTTGACTACGAGACAAATTCAGAATTTAAAATTTGGATAATTATAGTATATGGTTATTTGGTCAAAATAATTATAAAAAGATAGTCATTTATTGTATAGACATGTGTAATCAGTGCATGTTTTATGTATAGTTAAGTTATATTCAGTTTTTGAGTGTATCATAATGTATAACTCATGTCTAAGTAATCTACATCGTATCGTTAGTATATACTTTCAATGACTTTTGGCCAACTCTATTTCTTACTATGTATTTGTGTACACATGCATGAGTTTGACTAGTAGAAGTACCGAGACAGATGTAGAATTTAAAATTGGAATAACTAACGTATATGATTATTCGATCAAAATAATTATAAAAAAAATAGTCATTTGGTTGTATAGGCATGTGTAGTCCGTGCATATATTTCATGTATAGTTAAGCTATATTCAGTTTTGAGTGTATCATAATGTATATTTCGTGTATAGCTCCTGTATAAGTAATCTACATTGTATCGTCAGTGTATGCTTTCTATGACTTTTGACCAACTATGTTTCTTACTATGTATTTGTGTGCACATGCATGGGATTGACTACTAGACAGATTCAGAATTTAAAATTTGAATAACTATAGTATATGGTTATTTGGCCAAAATAATTATAAAAAGATAGTCATTTATGGTATAGACATAAGTGCATATTTCATGTGTAGTCAAGTTATATTCAGTTTTATTTACCCAATAAAAAAATGCGCATAAAATAAATATATAACTTCTCTAACAATTTGACGCAATACAATGTGATACAGTAAAACAAGCAAATCAATTGAGTACCTACACTTAACAATATGCAATATTGGACCTTATATTCTAATTTATTTTCTGACAGAAAACCAAGCAAATACATGACTTACGAGTATCGATATAGTGTCAAGTGATATTAAATTGTTAATATTTATAAAAGGATAAAGTAATAAATTATTATAGTGTTAATGTGTTATCGATTTACCCAATACTAAAAACCGAAATCGAACCGATAACCCGGTAATTTTTCTTTTTTTAACACTATTAAAACTCCATTAACCTAATAACTCAAAATAATAAATCAATAATATTTTTTGTTAGATTTATCGATCGGTTCGATTTTTGTAGAGGAACAACACTTGATAGGGGGGAGCTAGTTGCATTAGAATATATTTTTTTCCCAAGATTGTCTGGTTGATATTTTCTTTGTTATAAAGGCCACTCTCTTTTGTAGGAATTATAGATTTATAATAATTAAGAGTAATATAATAAAATAATTAATTTATTGTTATTTCTGAAGAACAAGTATACAAAAAAAAAAAGTGAAAAAAGAAATAGAGAGTGTAAATTGTTAAAACATTAACTATAAGAAAATATTTGTATCTTTAAATATATTTTTTTATTATTACCAATCAAATGTAACAATTAGTTTTGGTTACAGCTAAACAAATTCACTAACTATATATCAAAAAGTATAATTATAAAAAGATGCTAAGGACCAAAGCGGGGATAGCTCAGTTGGGAGAGCGTCAGACTGAAGATCTGAAGGTCACGTGTTCGATCCACGTTCACCGCATTTTAGTTTTTTGTTGGAAAAACTAGAGTTTAAGTGAAGACGAGTAGATGGACAAGTCCATTATCCATTGAGCTTATTGTAATATTTTTGGAGAAATACTAGAGTTCAAGTGAAAATGAGTAGATGGACAAGTCCATAATCCATTGAGCTTGGAAAAACTAGAGTTTAAGCGAAGACGAGTAGATGGATAAGTCAATTATTCATTGAGCTTCGATTCACCGCATTATAATTTTTTGGGAAAAAACTAGAGTTCAAGTAAAAATGAGTTTATGGACAAGTCCATAATTCATTGAGCTTTGATTCACCGCATTGTAATTTTTTTGGAAAAAACTAGAGTTCAAGTGAAGACGAGTAGATGGACAAGTCCATTATCCATTGAACTTCGAGTGAAGATGAGTAGCTAGATGAGCCCATTATCTATTGAGCTTCGACTGGTGAGCCTCTTACCTCGATAAAAGGTATACAACAAACGTATGATATTTAAGTGGAGAAGGATAGAGACATCGGGTCCTCAGGGACTTCTTGGTTATCAAAAATGTAAAAGAAAAGAAGACCACAAAGCATGTAAACAATATCAGTTGGTAGCATCAACAACAATGTATGATCATCTTGATTTCACATCTTCAAAATGTTGTACATTTTCGTATGTTTGGCTAACGAAAATAAGATCATCGACTTATACAAGAAAGAAGAAACGAAAAACGATTAAAAGAAATCAAATTCGAGATAGTTATCAGACTTTTGCTGGTACCGGACAGTTGCAGCTACAGGTTTCTCACTAGTCGATGATGGCTGCTGTGCTGAGATTCTCTCGAATTCAACAGGCCTTGGGATCTCAGGAGGGCTTGCACAACGAATCAAAGCCCAGTTTACACCTTCGAAAAAGGGATGCTGCTTGATTTCTGTAGCTCCTCTTTTGTATGCCAATCGATTTTGTGGCTCTTTCACGAGCAAGCCTCGTATAAGATCTCTAGCTGAAAAACTTACCACTGGAGATTCTGGGAAGCGGAGGGGCTGACCTACAACATTGAAAAGTGTAGCTCGATTTCCTGATCCCTTAAAGGGCGTCTTGCCAAACAATAACTCATAAAGAAAGATACCAAAGGTCCACCAGTCCACTGCACTCCCATGCCCTTCACCTTTGATTATTTCAGGTGCCAAATACTCGTGTGTCCCAACGAATGACATTGAACGTGCTCCAGTAGGCTCAGCCATAAGTTCTGGTAATGGGCTAACTTGGTTCCCTGTATCATTTTTAGATTTCCTTTCTTTCTTCGACTTGCTAGAAAAGAAGCGAGGCCCAAAGCATGTTGTAGGAACAGCACACGATGGCTGGATACAGGAGGGCTCAATGCATGCTGGCTGCACACAGTAACCAGAATTCTTCCGGAGTGGCTCCGCATCAAGAGATGACAACTTGACGAGTGTTGGACTCACAGCACAGCGAAGGGAGAGATCAAAATCAGATAGCATAATGTGTCCATCTTCTCTAACAAGCACATTTTCTGGCTTGAGGTCGCGATAAACAATGCCAAGCATGTGGAGGTATTCCATAGCAAGGAGGATCTCTGCTACATAGAACCTGATATTTTGAGATAAAATTAACACTTAATCAATTAATACATTAAATACCAACAGAATCTAAAACAAACTCCTCTTCCATTAATTTGTAAATTAAGCTAGGCACATACAAGTTTAAAACGTCTCAATAAAAGAATTAAGTGTGTGCTTTCTACCTAGTAAAACATGAAGTTCATCAAATATATTGGTTTAATAGACGCAAATCCTTAAAGAACGTAAATAATACACCGTCCATTGCAATTCGTTTGTCACACTTTCATTTTAGTCCGTTTCAAAAAGAATCTCTCTTTTGTAAAGGAAAGCAAAGTACATGTGACATTGCAATCTAAACAGTCCAAAAACAAAAGATAGAACCAGTTACGTAACATAATCCAAGGGTATTTACTTCTTACTTTACAAGAAAAACATATCCCAAATTAAAAAGAACACATTCAAAAAGTATTTAGGACCTTGCAGTATTTAGAAGAAGTCCAATTTCTGTCCATTTCTCGAGCAACGGAGTTGAGAAAATAACAAAGAAAGTCTATAGAATTCAAGATTTTACTGCAGAAATAGCTATTTATTTCAAGTTTGTAGAGATTTACACTACAATAATTGAAACAAGGAAAAGTTGCCCATGAGACTTGCTCATGTAATGAGCCGTTGTAAACACTATAGTATTTAATAGTACGAACACAAACAGGCAAAAATAGTTAAATACTTCACGAAAAAGAGAGCATACCATGTTAAGACTATGAGGTTTGAGATCAACAACTTATCAAAAAAAAAAAAAGGTAATCACCAAAGAGGTTTCAGATCAAGAAATCGTACTTCACAGCTTGCTCAGAAAAATGCTTCCCTGGTTGCCTCTGACGAAGTGTGTGCAAGTCACCTCCTGGGCAAAACTCCATAACAAGACATGAAAACTTTTCCGTCTCAAAATGGGTATATAAAGTCGGCAGAAATGGATGGTCCAAGGACTGCAATATCTCTCTCTCTGTTTGAGCACGTAGCAATTTCTTACGGCCAGCTAATGAAGCTTTATCCATAACTTTCATGGCAAAATAACACTTTGTTCCACATAATTCCGACAGATAGACACTTCCAATATCACCACTTCCCAACTTCTTTAGCAACCGGAAATGTCTCAAATCTAAAGTCCCATCTTTAGCTCGAATGGCTTGAATGGCTTCCCATCTTGAGTCATTAGCTTTGTGAGGTTTATTAATACTGGTGCTAAAGCTGCTGCAAGTACTTTCATCACTTACATCAGTGCTTGTGCTTCCCCTACAGATGCTGCTCTTTCCGCTCTCGACAAAGTCAGTTCGATCGCTAAATTTGGCACTCCCACTTGTTTTTGCAAGGCTACCGGTTCCATCACGGACTTTGGCTGAGGCTGAGTTATCCTTGTCGGTTTCATTTTCTGATGCCTTCTTTTCCTCATCAACAGCACATTGTGAGCCCTTTGCTTCACAGGGCGTGGAAGCTGCATCACTTGGAGCATGCTTCAGATTTCCCAAATATAAGCTCGAATCAAACTTATCAACCAATAAGTCAGCAGATCCTACTTGCAGATAGCTTGACTTCTTTTTGGTGGTTGTTTCTGCCATAAGCTGCTTGGATGCAATTTCTCGATCATTGTATGATAGCTCCTTGGAAGTCGTGCTCCCAGAATTGCTGCTCTTTGAAACTTGGGAAGGTGCTGATTTCCGAGAATTACGTTCTACTGCTTGAATTCCAGCTGACTTATTCAGCTTTTCCAGTGAGCTCTTAACAGAAGGTGTTGACGCCATTAAAATGAATAATGAATCCTCAATGCAATCTGGTGGACCAAACCCATTACTCACCGTCCAAGCTCACTTCATCAACACCCTAGTCATCAGCATGAGAGACCATGATCAGAAGCTCCATAAAAAGCATAGAAGTTCACAAGATACTATGAGACTATATTAAAGACAATCAAGAGACATAGAGTGAACTTATACGCCTGGTTATAAAGATAACTTCAGAACTACTTATACAATGTAAAACAGATAAAAGATGCTATTAGGTGATTTGATAACCATGAGCTCTCGGGTTCAAATCCTGACTCAGACAAAAACACTAAGGTGATTTATTCCCTTATGTCCTAACCTTGGTGGATAGAGTTACCTTGTAGTGGTAGCTAGTGGGAGGTGACAACTATACCATAGAGTTAGTCGAGTAAGTCAAGATGCACACAAGCTAGCCCAGACACCATCGTTATCAAAAACAAAAATACAGCAATAAACAACAAAAGACATTTCTGAGCAGAAAAAATAGATCTTTAAGCACAGGACAAGCACATTCAGATATCTATAATGACTTCAAAATCCACAATCAATAAGCAATTTATTTCACAGACCCAAATCACAAGTAGTGCAAATAAATGTCCAAGAGCTAAAATCTCAGTGATTTAGCTCAAAAGCCCAAATCTTTTCTCAGAACCATGACCTGAAACAGAACACCAAATTAAAAAAATGCTTACATTCAACAGCACCCAAAAGCCATTAAACACAACATAGCATAATACAAGAACAACCCCACATAGATAAACAAGAAAAGCAATACACAAGGGTCAATTAAAAAGTACACAGATCTTGTGCCAAGACCTAAACTTTTTTCAAGAAAACCCTACCAAAAGGATCAAATAACTTCCCCATAAAGACCCAGATGCTAAAAAACAAAGTAGTGAAAGAAACCCATCCAGAAAGACACAGGGACCATTTTCAAAAAAAAAAAAAGGGCTAAAGAATGATACCTGAAGTGTCACAAAGATCAAAACTTTTTAGGGTCTCTCTGCTTTAGCAATGGGGAATTAGCAGCACTACTGTTGACAGAGATGAAGAGAGGGGACCTCCAAAGAGAACTGTGTGGGGAGAGAGAGAAAAAGAAGTGCTTTTTTGAAAGCGTAGAAAGAAGCTTTGGAGACTTTACCAAACAACACACACTTAACAATTGTACAGGGAAGAGAGGAATGGAGTGGGGTTTGAACCTTTAAAAAAAAAAAAAAAACTTTATTCAATTCCAATTAAGAGTCCGTTTGGATTGATTTTTGATCTAGAAGTCATTAATTACGATTTCTAATTTATAATTTTTGGCTTATTTTTGTTATTTTATCTTAGAAATAAGTGTTTGTAAGTACTTAAAAGTTATTTTAACACATACCCAGTGGAATTTCACAAGTGAAGTCTAGGAAGGATAAAATGTACACAAATATTACCATTACCTCACAGAGGTAGAAAGGTTGTTTCTTAGGATCCCTCGTCACAAGTCAATAAGTTAATTCAAACGAGCACTAAATCTGAATTTACATCAATTTTTTTTAAAGATAATGGTCAAAACTTACGAAACTAACATGTTTTTGTTAATTTTCTATTTGAACTATCAGTTGTTTACTTTTCAAATTGTAATCAACTAACTACTCCATGTCTCAATTTATATGAGTTTGTTTCACCTAACACGGAGTTTATGGCTTTTGAAACTTATGATTTAAAATGAGTCGTAGATATTTGTGTGGCTAAAAATCATTTCATTAAGGGTAAAATGAATATTTTAAAATTACTCTCTCTATCCTATTTTAATTGTCACGATAAGATTTATACAACCCAAAATTTTTTTAATTAAAAGTGTTGTTTCACTAATATTATCCCTTATAAATAATTAAACTTTCATTTATATATGTATCTCTTATTCTAGAATAATTAATGCTAAGGGCAAAATTCGAAAAACATAATTAATTCTTTTTTAATTATCTAAATTGACAACTATTTTTAATATAACTGACAACTAAAATGGAACGGAAGAAGTAAATTATTATTAAATTAAAGATAATTTTATATTAAAAAAATTAAAAATTTGATATATTTAAATAATAATTTTATAAAATACTTACCACTTGATGTTCAATTATTTTCAATGTATTTTATCCCAAACACAAGAGTCTGAGTGAACATATGGGCCACCAGAGTCTCCAACCTGTCTCTTGTGCTTTCAGTTTCAGAGTATATTATATTTTTAATAATAATAATAAATAATAGAGTAATTTTGCAAAATTATTATTATTAAATAAAAAAAAATATAAGTGTTTAATAGCAAAAGAAAAATAGATATAAAATAATAAATTATTTATTTATTTTATAAATTAGATAAATATTATTGAACATTCGAAGACATTCACTTAAAATAATTACAAAAAATAGTCTTCGTTGTATAGGCATATATAGTTAGTGTATATTTGTGTATCATAATATATATTTAGTGTATAGTTCATGTATAAGTAATATACATTGTATGGTAGTGTATACTTTTTATAACTTTTAACAAACTATATTGTATAGTCATGTATAGTTTCGTTGATTTGGGACTATTTTTTATGTAAATAAAACATGGGCTATATTTGTTGTAAATTATTAATTTTTTTTGTATATATATGAAATTTTTCCTTAATTTAATTGAAGAATTTTCGCATATAGCCATTCAAAAATACATTCATTATCCTACATAGCTATAGTTTGGGTAATTACATTTCGTAACTATAGTTATAACATCATTTGTATAATTCGCACAACATTTATATCTGTTTGTAAAATTCGCTATTTTTGTATAGCGTTTGCATATTTCGTTATGCAATTCGTGCACAACATTTGTATAATTCGCTATGTAGTGTTTGTATATTTCGCTATACAATTTGATTCGCGCACAACATTTATATAAATCACGCGAATTATACAAAACTCAAACTGTAATTATAGTTAGATGTCTGCTGCGAGTAATAATTAATTCGTACTATAACTATATTAGCTAATTAAGACTTTCTTTAACCTATTATATTTTGATGATAATAATCTGTCAAGCATTAAGAAAACCTGTTGACTGTTGGATTTAAAAGGTAAGTAGAAAGAGTCAAAGAAATTGAGTAACTTTGACTATTATTTATTTTTTGGTATTAAACTTTGATTAATATTTATCCATTCATCATTAGAAGAAAAAAAAGTCTCATTTTCACAAGTAACTTGTAACCAAAATTTTAACTTTAAGGTTCATTTGAGCCATTTTTTTGGGATAATTACTCCCACAAGTCACTGAGAAAAATTATTTATAAAAAAATAGTCCACTTTTTTAATTACGAAAGTAGTCATCCGACTGACCTTTGGCTATTTATTACAATTTTAGACATTCAACACTCGTTGTATAGACATGTACAGTCCAATGTATATTTGTGTATCATAATGTATATTTAGTGTATATCTCATGTATAAGTAATATACATTGTATAACAATGTATACAAAAAGAAAAGTCAAAACAAAAAGAAAAATAAAGAATACTACTTAAGTTTTTAGATTTCAAAAATAGAATCTTATTCGATACAAATTTAAATTAATTAAATCAGTAAATTTATCTGTTTTTGTCATGACACTTTATGGACATTGCCCGTTATCTACTAAGATGTTTGTATATGGACTATACTTCACAACAAGCCTAATAAGAATATGGTCTTTCTTTTGTCATTCGACATATTTTATTCGAATGATTTTGAGTGTTCATTCATAACTTCTCAATTGTCACTATCTAACCTCTTCTACTAGCTTATACTTATTCATATTTGAATGCGGAAATTATATATATACAAAAAAGTAAAAAGTTAACACAAAAAAAAAAGTAGTTCATGTTTCATTTACATAAAAAAATAACCTCAAATCAGCGAAATTATATATGACTATACAATATAGTTATAGAAAGTATACACTGCTATACAATGCATATTAATTATACATGAGCTATACACTAAATATATATTATGATACACAAATGTACATTGACTATACATGCCTATACAACGAGGGTTGAATGCCCAAAATTGTAACAAATAGCCAAAGGTTAGCCGGATGACTACATTTCGTAATTTAAAAAAAAAACTATTTTTTATGTAAATAATTTTTCTCAATGGCTTGTAGGTGTAATTATCCTTATTTGGAAATGCAAAAAAGGAAAAAAATTTATGCCATGATTAATGTATCACTATGATTACCAATAAGAGTAATTGAATCATAACTATGGTGATGGTAATAATAACAATAATTGCAGTTGTAAAAACCCCTACCCCACACCCCCACACCCACCCCCAAGTAAGATTTTTGGAAAAAAAAGGTATAGTCAAGGTATATTTATTGTATAGCTCATGTATAAGTAATATACATTGTATAGTAGTGTATACTTTCTATAACTTTTGACAAACTATATTGTATAGTCATGTATAGTTTCGCTAATTTGAAGTTTTTTTTTATGTAAATAAAACATGAGCTATATTTATCGTAAATTAATTAGTGTTTTGTATATATATGAAATTTTCCCCAAGTATTTTTCGATCTTTAATCAAAAGCCTCAAGTTCCAACTTTGAAAATAATCACTTTCGACTTATGTTGCTCGGACTATAAAAAATGTCGATGGGTTCATGTCAGATACTGCTAAAGTAGTGCATTTCAGAGTATTTGACAAGGATGTTAGCAACAATTTTGGTGAGTCCGAGCAACATTTTTGAGAGTTGTGGGCAAATATGACCCTCCAGGCTACCTTCTATTGCGCGTTTCTGCATAGAAACTTCAATTGAAGAGCTCTGTGTTGGTTCAGTCCCTACTGATTGATGAGCAAAAACAGAAAACAATACATGTGATTCTTAGAAAGAATGCAGATATTACATGATAGATGGAAGAATGGTAACTTGTCCATCATCCATAGAAATGGAGTTCGGAGCCAAAAGGGCAAGATTTTGTCGCAAAAATGCCAAACAAATTTAGAAAGAAATCAAAGAGGCAAAGGCGCATGACCCTATACGCCTTACCCTTTGTCCCTTAATGGACATCAACTAAATGTCAAGGGCATAGCACATAGCCCCACACGCCTTAGATGGCACAGGGGCCCCGCACCTTATAAGGCATGTGGGCCATGTGCCTTGCCCTTGACGTTTAGTTGACGGTCATTAAGGGATAAAGGGCAAGGTGTATGGGGTCAGACGCCTTTGACTCTTTGGTTTCTTTTTAAATTTGTTTGATATTTTTACGACAAAATCTTGCTCTTTTGGCTCCCGACTCCAAAAAAATGAGTAATTACCATCTGCACATAACTATTACTACAAACAAGCATAAGTCAATGAGACTACACCTACTACATAGCAGCAATATCTTTTGCACAGACCCTATATATGACAAATCACCTATAAATATTTAATTTTATATTAACTGCTGATCATTCGTACTAATAATTCATAAACTTCAAATTTTGAATCATTCTCTGTATATATACACGCGCAATATATTCAAACAAAAACACATACTCTCAGAGGCAGATTCGAGATTTTAAGTCAACTCAGAGTACATATAAACACATGAGCGGATCCAACAGCTTTCGCACAGACCCTAACAAATCATCTAAAAATATTTGATTGTATACTAACTTGAATTCATTATAGGAACTCCTAATTTCATATTTGTATTCTAATTTTTGAGAATATTACCCTACACAATACAAATATCAAATAAAATAAAGAATAAAACCTGTGTTAATATAAATAAATTATGAGTAAGGAGACAAGTGACAGCAAAAGTAAGGCAGGCCCCATCTCTACAACCAATTAAGCATTACTTTTGCTTCATCTTGATTTATGTGAGATATTTGATTCCAAAAAGTTCAAGAAAACCAATCATGTCACTTAAAATAAAGTAAAACATTTATAGATGTGATGTAGTTAATGCTATTTCGAGCATAAGTTTTGAATATGAAAAAAATCTTTAATAGCCAGTAAAAAGTATTTTTTGAATTACTTGAGTTTCAATACGAATACCGGATATCATAGACAGTAAGAATCATTTGTGGTCACTGGTCAGTGACTTCCATTCTTGGAATCACTATTCCTCTTCATTCATTTACTCTGCAACTTGTATTGTCAGCATATTTCTGATTCTCCTGAAAAAATCCAACATTCTTGCCCTGTCAGATTCCCAATTTTATTGGAATTCATCAAGCAAAAGAGTCAAAAGACTTGATTTTTATTTGACCACTTTGAGTATAAAGAGAAAAAGATTGTGTCTTGTTAATGGAGCTTGTAGCTTACTCTGACCCCATGACTGAATCAAGTAGCTCTAGCCCACCATGGAAAGAAATGTTTCGATCTGCTTCAATGAAGAAAACTGATCCACAATCCAAGAATCATGGCTCCCCACAAACTCCTCCAAAAACCCCAGAAGCCAAAGAGCACAAAGATCACAACTTTTTATCAGATGAATCTCAGGTATGTTGTTGAGTTGTGTTATCATGTTATCTAAAAGGTTTTAGTTTCTTGATCACAATAAAGTAGCTATATAGCTGAAGAATGGTCTGTTGAACAACCCCTCATCGGAAAATTATATTGTGTATATAGATCAAAAATTGCCATCGGAATATGTGATCATCTTGTTTAAAAGCTTGTTGTTATGATATTATTGCAAGGAATGGGACTTGAGTCCCACCTCAGTTAAATGGGGAGCTGATGTGTGGCTTATGTATCCTTGGGCTTTCCTACCTCAATAGCTAGCTTTTGGGGTGTGGTTATATCGACTTACAGTGTGTGGAGCTTGATACATTTTCACGGGACACATACGTAGAAATTCTTTCGTTTTCTTTGTAATTGGTTGTAGTGAGACTTGAATCTAGGACCACTGCCTTCCCTAATAGAAGTTTTGTTGAGTTTCTCATGTTGGTTATACATAGAGGCATGGATAATTCTCAGCTCATGAGCTAGCTTTTGGAGTTGAGTTAGGTTTGAGGTTCATTTCTTTATGAATGTTGAAATGTTTGAATGGAAGAGTCAAGATTTTTACCAAAGGAATTCAGAATATAAAGAAGTAAATACACGAAGAGGCCAAGTGAATTTTTAATAACTTAATTATGTTATGTTTCAACAGGTACGCTTGGCCCTCTATATAGCGATGGCTCACGCTGGTCTTGCATTCACAATTTTCATTCTTTATGCTGTTGGCAAATTGCTTGAAGAATACTTGAGGCCTATATTGTGGGCTGTGCTTTGTTCCATACCTTTAAGAGGAATTCAGCAAGCCCTTGTTGCATTCTGGTCTGAGCCTTTAAAGCTAGGCCTTACAGAGACCATTTTGGCGATCCCCGTTGCTGTATTCAGGATTTTTGTTGGAACCCTTGTTGATATTAGGGAAATGATCTTCAGAGTTGTTCTTAGGAGACAGAAAGGTAATGATTTGAAGCGTAATCGAAGTGGATTTTTTATGTTGTTGAGGTGGCTAGTTTCATTTTGGGTGTTTGTGATGGCATATGAGCAAATTGGTCTCTTTGGATCAGTTGCTCTTCTTGCATTGGGATTTATGTATCCTGCTAACCGTGTGGAGTCTACAATGAATGCAGTAACATCTTTTAGGAGTCATAGCTTTCGTAGGCTGTCGATATCTGCTTTCTTCACTGGATGGATATTGAAAAGATTGAAAACCATTGTGGCGGTAGGACTTATTATTGGGTTGAGTGTAGGTTCTTTGGTAGGTACAATTTTCTTCTCTTATGAGATTGGAGTGGAAGGAAAAGACGCTGTAATAGCATTGAAATCCCGTGTAGAGGAGAGTAATTATGCTGAGAAAATTGGTGTCAAACAATGGATGGATGAAAATGATGTCCCCGCGATGGTTGATAAGTACAGCAGTCAATTTTACGAGACTGTGTTCTACCAACTAGATAGCTATGGTAAGCAGTATAATATGACTGAGTTTGTTTCCGGGATCAAACATTTTATCACAACCCCAGTGAATATCTCTTTTGAGAGGTCTACAGCTTTGTCATCCCGCTCTAAATATACTCAGAAAATCATGAGCATAAAAAGAAGGATTAAGGATCGCGAATGGAGACAAATGTACACAGAAATGGACGCGATTTTCAGGGAGTTGTTGATCACTAGAAAAGATTTGGTTGAAAAGGCAAAAGGATTTGCCCTTCAAGGAGCAAATGTAATGCAAGGAGTAATTATTACTAGCACATCTCTTTTAGGTAGCAGTGTGCAGGTCATGTTTTCTATTGGGAATTCTATACTTTCAGGAGCTGCAGGTCTTCTCAATTTCGTGTCTCAGTCGATGGTGTTCTTTTGGGTACTGTATTACCTTATCACATCGGAGTCTGGAGGAGCAACGGAGCAAGTAATATGCATGCTTCCAATATCGCGTTCTGCAAGGACTCGATGTGTTGAAGTTCTTGATAAAGCAATTTCTGGTGTCATTTTAGCAACTGCTGAGATTGCATTCTTTCAGGGATGCCTAACTTGGCTCTTGTTCAGATTATACTCGATACACTTTTTGTACATGTCGACTGTTCTTGCATTTATATGTCCTTTGTTTCCGATATTCCCTACATGGTTTTCAACTATCCCAACAGCATTACAGTTAGTATTTGAAGGTCAATATGTACTGGCGATCAGCTTATCCGTTCTTCATCTTGTGCTTATGGATTATGGTACTTCTGAAATTCAAGATGATATCCCTGGCTATAGTGCATATCTCACTGGTCTCAGCGTCATTGGCGGAATGACATTGTTTTCTTCAGCAATTGAGGTAAATAACAAGCATCTTCATCTCCTGAACTTCTCATATTTTCTTGCATCTCTTTGTTAGCATATGTTGGAAGTGTTCTCTTCTCTTGTTCCTCGACTTGACCATGAGAAGAATAGTAGTCATGAGTCAAAACCTTAGAGACCGCGATTCAAATCCCACATCTGTCTGAGAATTGGTGGAAATATATCTGTGCGGGTGAGAAGTAGCAGGTACTCAGTGGAATCATCGAGGTATGCATAAGCTTGGCCCGACACCAGTATCAACAACAACAACATACCCATTGTATTTCCAATATACCTTCGACTTAAGAAAAAACAACAACAGATAGTAATGGAAGTACAAGAAACAACACATAGTAACGAAACAACAGATAGTGTTACATAACAGCATTACAACAAAACAATATGATCACCATCATCCAAATGAAATCTCTATGTATGATCAGTAAGCTGAAGAAATGCATGTGATTACCTAATAGCATTAGAAAGAGTATGAGTTATACTTTTTTCGTTTTAAAGGTGGCGTTGGTTGATCTTAGTTGTTCATGGTTATGTTATGCAGGGAGCAATAATGGGGCCACTAATAACTACTGTTGTGATTGGAATCAAAGAATTGTATGTTGAGTTTGTACTGGAAGCACAGAAGGAATAAGCAGAACAAACTCGTGTTTCCTACACGCGTTGATAACCTCTCGTAGCCATGGGTGCTGAAATGCTGCAACTTAGCTTGATTCGCGAAGTGTTACAATATAAAACACTGAATCTTTTTCGCGGATCAATGGTTGGATTTGGTTTTCCCTGTGATGGAATGTCTGTATTCTCAGCAAATTGGCTCAATGTTCATGTATATGTTTCCACAATCTGTCAATTTGTCTTCCTCTGTGAATTGGCTCGAGGTCATATGTATGTCTCCAAAAACTGTCAATGTGTATGTAATTTGCAAGCTCTGTCTACTGTACATTTATGTGTAGTATAATTTTTCTGAATATTTGTTTGATTGTATGAAGAGGTATTTACCACCATTTCTACCACTTTTAATGCCTTGAGATCATCAGACTTCTTGACATGCCCATCAGGATTTTAAGATTTTAAGTTTATAAGTTCTGAATTCATGATAGGTTATTAATACTTGTCAAGTCGATCGCTTCAACACAATTATAAAGTTTAGGCCAAAGTTATTGAGTTCTACCGAACCCATTAACTTGTGCGTAGATCTGCCTGCGAATATGAAATGCATGTACTCTTCTTCATTCTAGCTGAAAAAGAAATCCTGATGCATTATAGCAGAACTCGGTAAATTCAGGACTTAGGTCCTTACAGAAAGAATGAAATAGTCATTTGGTTTTAATCACAGCAAATGCAGATACAACATTACAATACGTATCATTGTAACATAAGGCTTGAGAATGGTTTAGAGTTTGGTTACATACACACTACAATATGCAAGAACAAAACAGTTCAATTTGCTTCGATTGAGTTGAAGGTACACTGCATGCTAGGCATGTATGGACTCGCAATATTTGCCAACTCTAGGAGCATTTTCCAGAGACATGTTTCACTTCATGTATTTCTGAAGAAACTTCCTGTGGAAGTCATTACGGATAGTGTCATTGATGAAGCGCTTAGTTGCTTTCATTTCACCGCGAGCTTGATTCTTGAAAACCACATCATCATCCCACCTGACGACAAAGAAACATATCAGTGAGAAGACACAAAAAATCATAGCTATAGAATTCTTATAAAAGCTAGATTTTAAAGATGATAAACCTTCGCTTCACACTGAAAGTTGTTGGCTGGCTGTTTAACAGAGGGTTTCCTCTCAATAACTCCGCCTCCTTTGCTTTAAGCTCTTCTTCTTGCTCTTGCCTTTCCTGCCAAGATCACACAATTACGAAGGGATAAATTAAACTACAATGCAAGACTGGTTGGCTTTTTATATGAATGTGAAATTGATGTTTCCTCTTTTAGATCAGATAAAATCCCATCACATAACATCATAGTTGGATGGCAGCAGGCAAAATTACAGAAATTTCAGGTGAAGACTCTTCCAAGAGAGAGCACTCTATACATATGATATTTACCCCAATAAATGTAGTCTATAGAACGATGAAATTGAGAGACAAAATTACAAGTAAATGAGCATCAAGTTATACTTACTCTTCGAAGTTTCTCCTCTGCTTTTTCTTTCTTTATCTGTTCAAGCTCTGCCAAGAGAGCTTCTGTATCATCTTCGTCGTCGTCGTCATCATCACTACTCCCAGAGAAAATAGAAACAACTTATAAGTTCCTGACTCACAGTAACAATTAAAGTTTAACAGCACACTCCAGACAAGAGAAGACACCACATCAAGAAAGCAATAGTAGTATCTATTTAGTACATGACGTATTCTAACAGTTTAGTTGTAGTATAAGAAAGATGTTTATTCAAACAATGTGACTTCTGTAAGAACATTAATCCATAAGTCATAAATGGAAAATAACATATCCGTACAAGTACAGGAGAAGTTACAAACCTCTCGTCATCACTCTTAACATCCACATCGGCATCATCAGCATCAGCACTCCGTGGAACAATACGATCTTCAATCTCTCGCTTAGCCCCTGCAACAACAATGTTGCCCATTAATGAATCAAGTTCATGAACATGTCAGGAATCCAAGACTGATCCAACAACAAAAAAAAGTCACTCACCTTCCAAATAGAGTTGACTGCCTTTCCTACGATCTCTGTCATCTACAATCAAATAACAATACAAAGTCAGCCTACAATTAACAAGTCTGCACGCACGTGTGTTCTCTCTCTCTCTTTTTGTGTGTGCGAGTGTGTGTTGAGGGTGGGGTGAGGGGATATGTCCAGACTTCAATTACCATTATAACCCTTATCTTTAGAGAAATGCCTCCGCTCACGGTCCTCCAACTCATCCCGGAGGTTCCTCTTCTGCAACTCATCCTGGGTGTCTTGTCCTTCCTTTCTGTGCCATACATACATGACCACAGGAAAAGAGATTAACAATTTGGAATCAGGCTATAGATTAAAAACAACTAATTAAAATTATTCAGGTAAACCTAAAATGAGGAAGCCATGGAACATATAGATGAACATTTCAATTTCATATCCAAGGAAATTCATCAATAGATGTAGAAAGTAATCTGAGTATTGGGCATTCTACCTGGTTCTGGCACAGACACATCATGTTATCTTTTAACTTTTAAATCTTTAATTAAAAAAATTAGCTTCTAAATAAAATTAGAATGATCGTAAATTGCTTTGGAAAATTTAGGATGCACATGGGTCCTTGTCATACTTTAACTTCATAAAGCCTCAACAGACTCAAATGAAGAATAGTCTTATCATTTTTCTGATACAGGAAGCGTATTATGAAAGTTCGTTATAGTTTTAACATGTACACACAAATCTTTTCTTCTCATACTGTTGGTCGAGCAATTCTTTTCTTACGTCCTAGAAATCGATATGGGCCCAAACTCTTAGGACCAACTGCAGCCTTCCAAACTCAGAGATAATGTGCCCACCCTCTATTTATTACCAGGCTTAGTTTGCATGATGCAGGATTCAACCTTTGCCACATGAACTAAGCCTTAGGGCAAAGTTGGTAGAGCAAACTTACTGGCCAACAAATAGGTGCCCACCTCAACTTCAAAGTGACCAGAGTTGCTAAAGGCGCGCTTAAGTCTTGAAGCTCGTTGAGTCCATGTAATGTGCTTCAACTTGATTAAGTGGCACTTGATTGTAGGCATCAAAGCGCTAAAGCACGTGCACCTTGCTAATTGTTTGTGCTTACAGTTGCATTTTCTTGCATTACATTTCTATTTCCTTTTTTTTCCCCCTTCACTGGAGCTTCTTCGCTAAGGTGACTCTTTAACGCACTTTGGGCTTAAATCTCAAACAGACTTTGCGTTTTCTCTTTTAACAACTAGAATAAAAAGAGGAGTCAGTAGAAAATAACCAGCTCAATTGCCAACTAAAGGAAATTCTACTTCTAAAAAACACAGAGAGCAAAGATGACAGCTATTGTTTGACTCAACGACAATCTTCCTACAGTGATTAATGGATTTTACTGTAAACAATTTTAGAACATAAAATGAACAAGCACGCACACAATAAATAGATCAGCAATGCAACTTAGATATCTATATTGAAATAGGTTGTCTGAGCCATGGCAATCCATAGACTGCACTTGAATTATTATACATTCATGACCAGTAAGATGAAAACACTTAACCCATTTCAATCAGGTGGTCATAAGTAATTTATTTTGTCAGGGCTTGGATAAAATATATGTAACACAGAATTAGAGATCAAAGTTATATCCCTTTGCCTCTTCGTAACACTGTGGCAAAGTTAATAATTAGCCCCAAATTTCTGACAAAAGTTCCCAAATATTATTGCCAATATTTTACAATCCCACCGACTATGGAACATGTTAAATCAGCTTGGTAGATAACTTTGTATTAAAGTAAAATCATAGAGTTATCTCTGTATCTCAGTGTTAGATACATCACCATAGGAACATCACGATTTCAACAAATTTATTATCAGATTCTATTGTTCTATCGTCAATACAGCTCCAAACCATACTCAATTACATGACTTCCAAAAACTAATACCAATTCAAAGAACTTGCAGAAGCCCCATATCTCCCATACTTGGTAAGACAGCACCTAGGTATAAGCAAGAAAGCTCCTTAATGCAAACAAATGTGAAAATGAAAGGGCGGAACAAGACAGTATTACTAACCTGGGCTTTAATGTTGTGTGAGCTGCAATGTCTCTTGAAGAGTATTTTTGAGATGGACCAAATATCCGAGTACCACCTTGTTCGTTGCCACCTTTAGCAGGTGCCCACGTAGGTCTAGCTGCAGTCGTCATACCTTCTAGCTCTCAAAATCTATCCAAAACAATGTAAGTTTTACTCAGAACAGAAATTGGGATAAATTGGGAAATGGATATGGATAATTCATAGTGCTGATACCACTAGTTTGGGACTAATCCATTGTTGATAAGTCAACAATAAAAATATTAACCGGTATTATCCCACAAAGTAGGATCTAGGGAAGGTAGAATGTACACAGACCGTACCATTACCTTAGAGGTAGAGAGGTTGTTTCAATAAACACTCGGCTCGGCTCAAGAAAAGAAAAAAAAAAGAAGAAGAAAACAGTCCAAAGTAGGATAGAAAAATAACGTAAGATGAAGCCAGTCGTGGCAAATACTACAGACACCAATAGTCATAACAAGCTACAAAGATGATCAAAAGTGTAAAAAATCACATATAATGACCAAACCCAAAGAACAAAGGCACTACAAGAATAATACTACTAATAAACTCAGAAAGCTGAATCAAAATCTTCTTCTTAGTGCAGGCAGCTCAATATAGGTGATAGAGTGAAAATAAACATGAAACAAAGGAAATCACCAAAGGAATCTATAGATTAAGCTAGGTGGAAGAAGAAAAAAGTACCATATAAACACACAAACATGTACTGAAATAAGAACTAAATGGGGTCGAATGGCCAGATCTGTTACAGAATATTCATATAGACAATCCCAACTAATTTAAGACTGAAGTGATGAAGATGAAGAAACTTAAAAGTCCAAACCGGAATGACAATCCATGCAAATAAAACAGGAGGATTTGTATCATTGACCTAGAGACTTTGGGATCGTTGATGATGATAATCACAATTCACAATAATAATAAATACAACAAGAATACTAATAAATTCAGAAACCGAATCAAAATCTTCTTTCTTTAGCGCATGCGCCTCAATCTTGTTGGTAGAGAGAAAATAAAGATGAAACAAGGGAAACCACCATGGGAAGATATATTAAGCTAGGGTAAAAGAAGCAAAAAATACCACATAAACAAACAAACATGTACTGAAATTAGAAGGAAATAAGGTTAAATAGTCCGGTTTTATTACAGAACATTCATAAAGACAACCCGAACTAATTTAGGATAGGAGTGAGGAAGACGATGATGAAGAAGAAGGAGACACTCCAAACCCAAACTGGAATGACAAGTAAAACAGTAGGATTCGTACCATTACTCTTAAACAGTTCTCAATTGAGGTAGAGTTGATGATCATCATCACAATAATGATAATACTAGTAAACTCAAAAAACTGAATCAAAATCTTCTCGCTTAAGTGCAGGCACCTTAATATCGGTGGTAGAGTGAGAATAAACATGGAATAGAGAAAACCACCACAGGAATCTATAGATTAAGCTACAGTAAAAGAAGAAAAAAAGTACCACATAAACACACAAACATCTACTGAAATAGGAACTAAATGGGGTTGAATAGCCCAGATTTGTTATAGAGTATTCATATAGACAACCCCAACTAATTTAGGATTGAAGCAATGGTGATGATGATGATGATGTTGAAGAAGACAACAACAACGACAACATATCCACTGTAGCCCTACAAAGTGATGCCTGAAGAGGATATACTCTAAGCAGACCTTACCCGTAAGGTGTGAAGGTGGAGAGGCTGTTTTGGAAGGACAAGTAAAACAGTAGGATTCGTATCATTGATCCGAAACAGTTTCCGATTGAGGTCAAGTCAATAACCATCATCACAACAACAACACTACCAATACTAATAAACTCATAAACCTAAATCAAAATCTTCTCTCCCAAGTGCAGGCAGCTCAAAATCGGTGGTAAAAGCAAAAATAAACATGAAATGAAGGAACATCGCATAATATTAAGCTAATACAATACGAAAAACACACAAAACATGAACTGAAACCCTAGAAAAACAACATCGTTGCAGCAATTGAAAACGCTGATAAAACCTATAATACTTCAAAAAAGGGAAATTTAAGCAAGTATACAAGAAAATTACCTAACGTCTGACGAGGAGCGATGGCGGAACCAGAGAGGATCGGAGAAATTTGGATGTTCGACCCGGAAAACTGAGAGAGAAGAATCTATGGAGTTAGCTATTCAAAGGATTATATATTAAGAATTTGTCCATCTTTAATTTACATATTTGCCATCGTCTTATTGGGCTGTGAATATGGGCTGGGCTGCTTGCAAGTCCAATATTTAGATGGGATAATTGCACCCACAAGTCACTGAGAAAAATTATTTACACAAAAAATAGCTCACTTTTTTAATTATGAAAATAGTCATCCGGCTGACCTTTGACTATTTGTTATAATTTTGGGCATTCAACCCTTCTTGTATAGACATGTATAGTCAGTATATATTTGTGTATCATAATGTATATTTAGTGTATAGCTCATGTATAAGTAATATACATTGTATAGTAGTATATACTTTCTATAACTATATTGTATAGTCATGTATAGTTTCTCTATTTTGGGGTTATTTTTTATGTAAATAAAACATGAACTACTTTTTTTGTAAACTTTATATATATATATATATATATAATTTCCCCTATTTAGATTGGGCTTTCATGGACCGAATAGTGCAGTCTCTACTTAATTTACCTCTCATTAATCTTGCCTCTATCAACATCTCACACCTCTTTAATGGGTCATCCGTAGATTTCCTCTTCACATGACCAAGTCATCTTAATCTCTCTTTCCTCATCTTATCTCCTACATAGGTCACTCTGACCTTATCATGGATATCTGCATTCCCAATGTCTCGTCCACCACAACAATTTCATTTCACAACTCTTATTATCCGGACATAAAAGTTCGCAACTAGCCAACACTTTGTCCCGTCCAACATAACCACCCTAACCATCATTACATAGAATTTTCCTTTAAGTTTCAATGGCACTTTCTTATCGCACAAGGCTCCCAAGGTAAGCCACCGTCTTTTCCATATCGAGACATTATTATATTAATGTCATCTTTGATCTTGTCATTTTTTTGGATTAGAATCCAAGATATTTAAAATTTCTTATCTTATAGATGACACACATATCAAGACTCATGTAGCGTCATGCGTAACATCACTAAACTTGCACTCTAAGTATTCAATCTTGGCCATGTTCAGTCTAAGTCCTCTGGACTCCAGATTTGTCTCTATACATCCAACATGACGTTAACTCCATCGTAATTCTTGTCAATTAGAACCATAACATCCACAAATAACATATACCATGACATCTCCCATCGAATATAACACGTCAATACATCAATAACTAATGCAAATAAAAATGGTCCAAATGTTGATCTCCAATGCAACTCCATCACAACCAAATTAGTAACATTATTTGCTACTTACGCTAATGAAACATGACATGTAATGTTGATGAAAAAACATAACATGTAGTGTTAATGAAACATGACGTGTAATGTCGATGGAAAAACATGATGTGTAGTGCTGATGAAACATGACATACGTGTAACAGAAACACAGTCAAAATGTTTGTAATCTGATCTTAACACCACTGACACTAAAAATTAAAAAGTAGGTAAATCTCGCACCGAATTCATTTTATTATATTTCCACATTTAGTGGATAGATTGCCAACTTAAAAATAAAAATAATCTATTTTTTGCACAAAGAAATAGTATGTAAGTCATATATATTCATTCATTTTGATTTGATTTGATTCAAAAGAACAATACTTATATTATGTACTTGCAACAAAAAGGGAGATTGTTCCTCACAAATTACAAATGCTCTTTGCCTTTCTTCAACCAAATACATTCCTACTTGCTTCCTACAAATGCAAAAGAACAACAATATTGCCTCACAAAATCCCCCAAATTCTCTTCTTTCTCTCAAATTAACGAATACAACAATCCTCTCTGTGGAGAAATGAGCGATTTGAAGTCCAAGTTCTTGGGCGTTTACGAAAAACTGAAATCTCAGCTTCTTGAAGATCCAGCTTTTGAGTTTACTGATGATAGTCGTAAATGGGTCGAAGAGGTAGTTTTTACTTCTGTTTCTTTTGCCCATTTTGATTATTTAGTAGCTTTTTCATGTTCATGATTTCAACACCCATGATTTTTGCAAAATAGACTCATGTTTGCGGTGGCAGAGTCAGCATTTTCGTCAAGGGTGTGCATACTTTTAGAATATGGGTGGTGATTTTTGTACAAGGGTATTATCACCCTCGGATGAATGTAGCTCCGTCCCTGCATGTTCTATGCGAAAAGATTATGTTAAATAATTGCTATGTATTTGAAGATATGTAATTTATCAGTGCAACCGTGTTAGAATATTCTGATATGTTGTTTATAAACTACAGTTTGCTCATTTGGTAAGAATTTGTATAAGAAATGTAAGTTTGTATAGTTTTCATAACTTTTAACTTCAACTCGATATGATTTCAAAGTCATGTCCAAATGGGGCTTTAGTTTTTTAGATTATCGGATAGGAAAAAGGGGCCATGAAAGATTCATATAGTGGATTAGTAATTGATATAAAAGATTTATGCAGTTTTGGGATTCAAAACTTGATTGATCTAGCTGTTGAAGTGCATTTTGATGTGGTTTCTTTATACCGAAATCATGCTTTTGATATTGTTGTTACCTTGTTTCTTTGCTCTAGTTATTTTTTATCCTTCACTCACATGGGAAAATCTTTTATTTTTGTAAGAATTTCCCATAAAGTTTTGATTTTTATCATTCATTTCATATTGTCGAGACCCACATGTGGTGAGATTAGGACTTGGTCTTTGGTCGTGGGCAGTTCTCACCTTATCATAACAACAACAATAACAACATGCCCATCTGGGGAGGGTGGTGCATATCCAAACCTTATCTTACCTTGTGCAAGTAGACAGGTTGTTTATGATAGGACCTTGGCTGGGTTCAGATGTCATTTTATCATCATTGATATCATATTGTTCACACTTCAATTGGTAGGCATAGGTGTGCGGATGGATTTGATCTCATTATGTAGTCTTGGGTAATTCTCAACTTATTAGTTAGTAGCTTTTGAATCAGGCTCAAGGTTAATTTTCTTATCATATGTTCCCAGACTTGTCATCCCAAAAGGTTTTTGTTGTGATATTGGATCCAGAATATAAAAGATGCTCATCTGGTGATTCTTGGCATGTTTATCACATCATAAGTGATGTGCATGTCTCGTATAGAAAGGGGATATTGAACTGATTAACATGAAATAAAATAAAGGCTCGTTCTTTTGTTTCTAACATGGAGTACAGTATATTATTGGACCTTTCATTACCTGATAGTGCTTGAACTAACTAATTTTTTCCACTAAAAAGAGTTGGCCTTTCTATTCTAGCTTGAAGGTGCAAAAAATAAACCTTGTTTGTGATCAACTGCACAAGCAAATGAGTATATAAGAATGCGTCCATAGCATCAGAAGGAAAGTATCCTCAACTATCTTAATTCAAGGCAGTCGACACTGTATTGATAACCAACAACATACCTAACGTAATCCTACTAGTGGGGTTTGGGAGGGTAGGATGTGCGCGAACCTTACCCGTACATTTGTGAGGTAGACGACGCTATATTGATAATGGAATGTAAGTTAAAAAAAGGAATCAGTTTCCCTTCTAATTTGTGCTCCGAACACACGCTTAAGAAGATGCTTATTAAGCAGAAATTTGATGTTATAAAAGGATATCTAATTTATTTCAAATACACCAATTAGAATCCACCATTTCATTAATTGAGACTGTATGCAGTTTTGCTGGGTGTTTATGTTTTTCCTAGGGTGGAAATGGAGAATGCTTGCAGATTTGTTCTTTGATTTTACAAAGAGATGAATAGAAAATTAGTTAATATCTTCGTGACAAGGTGATCTAAGAATTAACTTTAGAGTAAGTAAGTAGTTAAGTGAGTTGGGAATGGTGCGACAGCTACAGCCGTAGGCCAGCTTCTGCTCATTTTTACTGTTTTTAGAGTTATTGAATTTTTCTGACAGCCAGTGTCTCACTTTGTCCTCGTCTTATGCATCTAATATATACTTCCTGTGATTTTTTCAGATGTTGGATTACAATGTACCTGGAGGTTGGAATGAAGATCTACTTCTACCTACTCTAAAAGTTTCTACTTCTTTCATAATTTTTCATAGTTAGAAGGTTTAATTCCAAGTACTTAATACACTCTCTATACAGGAAAGCTGAACCGCGGGCTCTCTGTTATTGATAGCTACAGTTTGTTGAAAGAGAGGAAAGAACTAACGAGTGAGGAAATCCTTCAAACATCTTACCTTGGCTGGTGCATTGAATGGGTATGCAACATAAGCACTCTTCAAGCTACACCTGAGCGTTTTTCTAATCCCCAAGAAGCATTGTTATTTTTTAAATTCTTCTGAGTGTATGGTTTGTGGGAATATATGCTGCAGCTTCAAGCATATTTCCTTGTTCTTGATGATATGATGGATGACTCTCATACACGACGAGGTCGACCGTGCTGGTTCAGATTACCCAAGGTGTGTGAGCGCGCTAAGAGACTACTGTTTTTCTCTTTAAACTGTTGGGAAATTATATCTACTCAGTCATTTGATTTTGGGAGTGACTATTGTTTTAATATTTCTTGCAGGTTGGCCTTATTGCTGCTAATGATGGCTTACTTCTTCGCAACCACATCCCAAGAATACTGAAGAAGCACTTTAAAGAAAAGCCTTATTATGTTGATCTTCTTGAATTGTTTAATGAGGTGAGACTTTATACGTGCAAGGGGGCATCTGAATTGAACTTTTTATAATGCTGAACAATTTTTCTTTTTCTCTTTGGCTTTGCCTACATGCTTTTACAGGTGGAATTCCAGACTGCCTCTGGACAAATGATTGATTTGATTACCACACATGCTGGAGAGAAAGATTTATCAAAATACTCGTTGCCTCTGTAAGGAGACTTCGTCGAGAGTCTTGTAAAAGATTTCTTCTTTTAGTTTTACTTGAATTATTTAACTAATTCATGATGTGACTTCATGCAGTCATCGACGGATTGTCAAGTTTAAAACTGCTTATTATTCATTTTATCTCCCAGTGAGTATGATGTCCTTCCCAGTTGTATTAACAGCTTGTCAGTCGCTATTCTATTACAAGAATGTCTTCATTACTATTTCTTTTTCTGAACATTTGCTTTGCGCGGAAGAGATCACCTTTTTTAACTCGAGGCTGATGTTTTAAAACAATCTCAAGTTTCTGAATCATCTTGAAGTAACATAGCCATTTGCAACTTTCAGAATACGAGCTTTTTTTATTTGGATTTCCATCTGAGAACCATGCCCTTTTCCCTTTTTATTTATTTTTATTGTTGTGTTATTTCTCTAGATTCTGAATTGTAACCCCGACATCAAAAGTTTTCATGCTCTGTTGGTGGTTGGTCTTCTTGTTCGTCTTAACGAACTTCCTGCATATTAATACGAAGTACCTCAAATTTGATGTGCATTTGATTTAAGGTATATACAAATTACTTAATCAATATTTTCAGGTGGCATGTGCACTTCTTATGGCAGGAGAGAATCTTGACAATAATGTTGATGTCAAGAAAATACTCATCGACATGGGTATATATTTCCAAGTTCAGGTAAGATTAACCCTGATGCATCCATTCATGTTTTATCTTCTATACCATGATTTGTTTGTGACGACATTTCCACATCTCACTAACCGATTCTCTGCGTAAATATAATCTTTTAAGAGGGGTTAGGTTTTGGTTTTGATGTGGTTAGTTGATGAACTAGTTTATAAATATAGTTGGAATGCATTTTGAAAAACATTTGCTTGTTTGTATTAGGTTTTGAATGTTAGATTAGATCTGAATGAGTGCTTGACTTCATGCTTCTTAACATTGGAATGGAGATCATCTGTCGTGTAGCCGTGATCTGCTTTAGAATGGAAACACCGGCAGTAATAGTTGAAAAATGTGTGAGTTACTGCAAAAAAATGAAGTACTAAAACATATATTCGTTGAAGCATCTGCTTGTTTTGTGAACCAAGTATGAGTTAGGTGATAGCTTATCTGAAATGTCCATCTAATTTAGTTCATTTCTGGAAAAACCTAAGATCCCATCTGTCGACTGCCGATATGCTTTCATGTTACAAATTCTGACTGTAAGCTTTCGGTACTTTGTAGGATGATTACCTGGACTGCTTTGCTGATCCAGAGGTGTTGGGTAAGGTACGTTTTATAAGAAAGCTACCACTAAACAAAATCTTGAAGATTACTCGCATAACTCTTTTAACTTGAAAACATAGAGATCTTATAACGATCTGTCGTACTATCAGATTGGAACGGATATTCAAGATTTCAAGTGCTCTTGGTTGGTAGTGAAAGCCCTTGAACACTGCAATGAGAAGCAAAAGAAGATATTACATGTGAGCGTAAAAAACTTGTCATCCCTTGGTTACATCCTCTGCAACTATGTAGCTCGAACTCTTCAGAAGTATTGTTGGTTGTGTGTTGAATCCTCCAAAAGCTATGAGTGCGGCAATAATTTTTGAAGAGTCCGAGCAACATAGCTCTGCAAACAACTAGCATGAGCGAAATGCTAAATGTAAGAACTTCATTTGCAGGATAACTACGGAAAAAATGACGCTGCTTGTATTGCTAAGGTTAAGGCGCTCTACAATGATCTCAAACTTGAGGTTTTCTTTTTTCCCTTCTTTACTATTGCTGCTTTCTCTCATTCTCTTTGCTTAGTAGTCATGATGTTGTATTCTCTTCTTAGCAAAAAAAGTCATCTCAAACCTAAGTTGCTCGCTCTTCACTTTTGGTGGTGCCGTACCCGTGTCTACACGACATGGGTGTGGGATCCGTGTCCAATTTGGTCAACCTGTTTCGGGTACTTTGACCAAAATCAATGGGGAAAGTTTGGACAATTTTAACAATTTTTGTAATCAATACAAATACTAAGGTGAAATTGAAGAAAATTGAATACCTTTTATATAGAAATTTCTATGTCATACCATTTTCTTTAATCTTCTTCTAGGATTTTCTTCAAGTTCTCCGCATAACATCTCATAATTTAGGTTTTATCACTCTATGTTTAGATATTTTGATTACTTTTAGGCTAATCCCCGCACCCGTATCCATGCATGGATCCATATCCCCGAATCTTAAAAATCAGATAATGAAGGACCTGACCTCTAGATTCGGATACCCACACCTGAGTCCGAGCAACTTAGTCTCAAACATTATACTTCGACAAGAGACGGATTCAAGATTTAAACTTGATAGAGTCAACCTTTAAAGTGACCTTATCGTACTTGCGTTCGATTGAACCTGTACCTAACAAGCTAGATACACCACTGACTTTGGCCTTTTCCTGTTGGGAATTTGTAGGATGTGTACCTGGAATATGAGAAGAACACATATGAAGGGCTCATGAATTCCATTGAATCTCAACCAAACAAAGCAGTGCAAGCAGTTCTCAAGTCATTCTTGGCAAAGATATATAAGAGGCAAAAGTAGGATTGACAGTTATTGAATTTCAATATTTAATGTTTTTACAATTATTTATCTTTCTTTTTTCTTTTCACCGTATCGCTTTGGAGCTCGACTAGACCTAAGGGTCTGCATCAGTTGGTTTGGTCCGCTTTTAGACATTATCAGTTCAGTTTATCGATTTTTAATTTTTAAATATGTTAAACCAATAACAAACCAATAAAATAATTTTTATCAATTTTTAGTTTATCGGTTTTAATATCTTAACAGATTGGTTTTCGATTTACCCGATAAGGATGATGATGAGAATTTGCATTAATAAAAGCAAATGGAGTACGAAAGAGTAAAGACTAAATACTAAAATAGGTAACTAATCACTTAAGTACGGTAAATATTAAAATAGCTAAAGTACTATTATAGTGTCCTATTACTATTAACTTACTAATATTTAATATTTACGATGGAGTAAAATAGTAAATTATTATAATCTTATTGGGTTATCGATTTACCCAATAACTCAATAGTAAAAATCGATATCAAATCGATAACCTAATATATATTTTTTCAAAATCATTAAAATTCGATAATCTAATAACCCAATAATAATAAACTAATAAGGTTTTTATCGATTCGGTTTATCGGGCGATTCGATTTTTGCACACCCTAACTAGACCAAATTGTGCCCAGAGGCAGACTCAGGAATTATGAAAAGACTTTGTTTCGTCAAATATATAAATAATATATATATGCCAATTACTTGGTATAAAGTTTGTGCCGAAATTCTAATAAAGGATAGTTTTGAAACATTACAAAAAGACAAACTCACTTAGGAATCGTTTGATAGAATATATTAGAAGAAATAATATATGTATTAGTTTTTATGCTAATATTTGTTTGATATGTTTTTTTAATCTATGTATAACGCTTGTATTATCTATTTAGTTTAGCACGACAACAAGTATCAATATCTGTATTAGCATGGTTAAATACACAATTATCCTCCTCAACGTTTTTCACAGTTATTCTCATGGATAATATTTGTGTAAACAAATCTTTTTAAAAAAAATTTATATAATATATGTATTTTTGATACATCTAACTGAATACTTTATAATAAATAATATCAACATAACCAATATATCTGTATTATTTGAACGCATCTTACCAAACGATGTTGAAATTGAAGTCATTCGTATATTCTCAATCTGTTCCTCTTTGACTCGCTGGATCTCTGGTCGCAATTCAAAGTTTTGATGTCGTTTTGGTGAATTTTCCAGATTTTTTTGAGAAAAATGGGCTCGGATCCCCTTCACCCCCCAAATTCGTGGGCTGACACACACGAAAAACTCAGAAAATTGCTTGATTCCTGTTTTGAAATTCATAAAATGTTATCGAGCGTCGTCCGATGTCATCGGACTGCATTCATGGAGTGTGATTCATGTATAATGTAATACCACTGTTAGTTTCTTAATTCAAAAAATTATACATTTTATAATTTAATCATAAATCATATTCATACATTGCGATTTATATGTAATATATTTCACTTTTAGTTTTTTAATTAAAAAAATTATTCGTTTAATCATTTACTCATAAATCGCATTTGTCAAGTGCGATTTATGTGTAATATATGTCATGTTTAGTTTTTTAATTAACAAAATTATATTACACATATTTATTCATAAATCGCTTGCTGAAGCGATTTATGAACAAATATGTCATTTACACATAAAACACGTTCGACAAGTGCGATTTATGAACAAATATGTCATTTACACATAAAACGCATTTTACAAACGCGATTTATGAACAAATATGTCATTTACACATTAAACGCGTTTGACAAATGCGATTTATGAACAAATATGTCATTTACACATAAAACGCGTTCTACAAATGCGATTTATGAACAAATATATCATTTACACATAAAACACATTTTACAAATGCGATTAATGAACAAATATGTCATTTACAAATAAAACGCGTTCGACACACGCGATTTATGAACAAATATATCATTTACACATAAAATGCGTTCGAAAATGTGATTTATGAACAAATATGTCATTTACACATAAAAAACGTTCGGCAAATGCGATTTATGAACAAATATGTCATTTACACATAAAACGCATTCAACGAATGCGATTTATGAACAAATATGTCATTTACACATAAAACGTATTCGACAAATGCGATTTATCAACAATATGTCATTTACACGTAAAACGCGTTCTACAAATGCGATTTATGAACAAATATGTCATTTACACATAAAACACATTAGACAAACGCGATTTATGAACAAATATGTCATTTACACATAAAACGCATTCTACAAACGCGATTTATGAATAAATATGTCATTTACACATAAAATGCATTTAACAGACGTGATTTATGAACAAATATGTCATTAACACATAAAACGCATTCGACAAACGCGATTTATGAACAAATGTGTCATTTACACATAACACGCGTTCTACAAATGCGATTCATGAACAAATATATCATTTACACATAAAACGCATTCGACAAATGCGATTAATGAACAAATATGTCATTTACACATTAAACGCATTCGACACACGCGATTTATGAACAAATATGTCATTTACACATAAAACGCATTTGACAAATGCGATTTATGAACAAATATGTCATTTTACACATAAATCGCGTTCGACAAATGCGATTGATGAACAAATATGTCATTTACACATTAAACGGATTTGACAAATGCGATTTATTAACAAATATGTCATTTACACATTAAACGGGTTTGACAAATGCGATTTATGAACAAATATGTCATTTACACATAACACGTGTTCGACAAATGCGATTTATGAACAAATATGTCATTTACACATAACACGTCTTCGACAAATGCGATTTATCAACAATATGTCATTTACACGTAAAACGCGTTCGACAAATGCGATATATGAACAAATATGTCATTTACACATAAAACGCATTAGACAAACGCGATTTATGAACAAATATGTCATTTACACATAAAACTCATTCGACAAACGTGATTTATGAACAAATATGTCATTTACACATAATCAAATATGTCATTTACACATAAAACGCATTCTACAAACGCGATTTATGAACAAATATGTCATTTACACATAAAATGCGTTCGACAAATGCGATTTATGAACAAATATGTCATTTACACAGAAAACGCGTTCTACAAATGCGATATATGAACAAATATGTCATTTACACAGAAAATGCGTTCGACAAATGCGATTTATGAACAAATATGTCATTTACACAGAAAACGCATTCTACAAATGCGATGTATGAACAAATATGTCATTTACACATAAAACGCATTTGACAAAAGCGATTTATGAACAAATATGTTATTTACACATAAAACGCGTTTGACAAATGCAATTTATGAACAAATAAGTCATTTACACATAAAACACATTTGACAAACACAATTTATGAACAAATATCAAATATGTCATTTACACATTAAACGCGTTTGACAAATGCGATATATATATATATATAACGCTTGCATTATCTATTTAGTTTAGCAAAGCAACAAGTACCAACACTTGCATTAACATGGTTAAAGACTCAATTATCCTTCAATTTTTCTAGAATTATTCCACCGTATTTGTGGAGAATTTTTGTGTAAACAAAAATTTTTAAAAAAAATTATACAATATATATATTTGATACATCTAACTAAATACTTTATAATGAATAATATCAACATAACTAATCCTTTGTTTGGATAGTTGTTATGTATTGTTTCGTAATGTATTATAGTATATCGTACTATATTGTTTCAATAAATACAATGTTCGAATAGATTGTATTGTTTTCCAACGTTACATAATATCATATATTCATAATTTGAATGATAAACTTATAAAAAATTACAGGATATGTGATAGATATATTAAAAACATAAGGTAAATGATAAAATAAAATTATTAAATAATAAATAAAGCTAAAAATAAAAAAAAAATTAAATAATAACACAATCACACTAAATCGATCATTAGATAAAATAAATTTTTTCATCGTTATCTACTAATAAATTTAAATTATATAATATAATAAAATTTAAATAACAATTAAAACAAACATCCATTTAAAATAATGAGGGGGTAATATACAAGTGCTATTAAAATCAGCATTATTTGAAAGCATCTTTACCAAACGATGCTGAAATTGAAGCCATTCATATATTCCCAATCTGTTCCTCTTCGACTCGCCGGATCTCCGTTCGCCGTTAAAAATTCCAGTGCCGTTCCGGTGAATTCACGCAAACAATCTCTTCATCAATCCCTTCTCATAGTACCTACTCGCCGTCGCTTAATCCACCGTTCCTTTTCTGTATCAATGGAATCTTCCGGGGTCAACACGGCGTCGCCGTCAGTTGTGGAGCTGAAACCCATAGAAGCAACTCCAGAAACTTTTAAAGAGTTTGGTCAGGTAATTGCTTTTGATTTTTTGATTTCTATCATCGTGTGTTGTTTATTGTGTTTGTATTATTGCACTATTTTGTTGAAATTGTTCATATCTACTTGAATTTGCTGTATTCGAGTTAAAAGGCACTTGAGAAACAGTCTCTCTACCTCCACCAGATTCTGTCTTGTTGTTTATGTTATTTCGATTTTTGCACTATTTTGTTGTTCCTATTTCTTTGTTACTTGCTATTTCTTCACCTTCATTTTTTCCTTTTCATACTTACTTTGATTAGCTGTACTCAAGCAAAAGGATCCTCCAGAAATGACCTCTCCAGTCTCCACCTCCACGAGATTCTATCATTATGTGTTGTTTATTGTGTTTCAGTTATTGCACTATTCTGTTGTTACGGTATGTACTCGAGTTGAAAAATCCTCTAGAAATAACTTCTATACCTTCATGAGATTCTATTGTCATTGTTGTTTATTGTGTTTCGATTATTGTACTATTTTGTTTTGTTGTTATACTCAAGTTGAAAGATCCTCCATAAATAGCTTCTGTAACTCCATGAGATTCTGTCATCACCAATTGTTTATTGCGTTTTGATTACTGTACTATTTTTTTGTTACTGTCTGTCTCCTTATTACTTGCTATGTAGTCTTCACTGTCCTTTTCCCTTTTCATATCTACTTTGATTTGTTGTACTCACGCGGAGGTACTCTGGAAAGAATTGAGGTAGAGATAAGGTGTACATACGCTTTATGTCTCACTTGTGAGATTTCACCAAGTATGTTGTTGGTCAGGTAATTGAAGTGTCCCCAGACGGAGAAGAATTTAGTCCTCGTGATGCTCAACTTGATTTGAGCAATGGAATTCCTAGGTTTTACATTATGCAACTTAAAGATCGATCCCTCAGATTTTCTAAAATAACACATCATGCCAATGTAACACAATGTCTTGGATCTATTGGAGGCAATGTTTGGTATCTTGGAGTTGCTAAACCATCTATTGTGGATACATCAACAGGGGTGGACACCCTCGTCAAGGTAATGTTTTCTTTTTATGTATATATATTGATTTTGAATCTCTTGAACACTCGACTAGAGGTTGCCTCAGAGGTTTAGGGGTTCAAAATTCACCTTGACGTTGGTGTTGATATTATTGTGCAGTCAAATTGTGGGCATTTTTATGTCCCTCCTGCTGTAGATGAAGTGCAGGCTTTCAGAATTTCAGGTCCAAAGTTTATAAAGTTGAATCATGGTACATGGCATGCTGGACCATTATTTACAGATGATAAGATGGATTTCTACAATCTGGAGCTGCATAATACTAATGTTGTTGATCACACAACACATGACTTCATCAAGAAGAATGGTGTGGTTTTCGTACTAAACGATTAGGAAAAAATCATACAGGTTTGGCCTTTCGGATTCAAAACTTCAATTTTGATGTGGTTTCTTTACACTTAAATCATGTTTTAATATGTTTATTATCCTGTATTTGTTGGCTTCTCACATATATCCATGAAGCTCAAACAAGCAAAGCATTGCAAGCAGTTCTAACGTCATTCTTGGCAAGGATTTATAAGAGGCAGAAATAAGAGATGGAATTATTGAATTTCTATGTTTAATGTTTATATAATTATTTGTGCTGCTTCTTTTTTTCTCTTCACGGGGTCTCCAAGCACCTGCTTGGGCCCGATTATATAAATTTGTGCTTGAAAGTTCCAGTACGATGGTAAACGCTCCCTACCAAAGGTAAACTATACAGTGGTACAACTGAGAATTATTTGTGCTTCTTCCAATGAATGGAACATGTCTATTTCATGGATTCTCTACTGTGTTCAATTGGCTACTTAGAAGCTACAGTGTATGACACTCTTTTCTTTTGAGTTAGTTTAAGAACGATACCTTTTTTATACTTTAATGAAAAATTAACATCTAACTTTCTTTCTTTAACATATATGCATTTATACTTTGTTTTAGATCACATGTTGTTATTTTTATTGTATTTATATACTATCATTTGCTTTTTATTTTTAGTCATTTTTCTTTCTTTCCCTTTTTTTTCCATATCTAATCTCTTCTGCAATTTTGCTTATGGGACTCGATTTTGAGATAAGGATTTGCCAAAAATAATCTTTCTATCTCTAGAAGATAGTGGTAACATCTGTGTACATTTTACCCTTCCGACGTCGGATTCAATTGGGTATGTTGTTATTTTTTTAGTTGTTTTAGACCACATGTTCAATATCCTAGATTCACGACTTGTCTCAAACAAGATAAAGAAACAAGCATAAAATCAAAATAAACAGTTGCTAATTAGTGTAACCTTGTTTAAAACGTCCACAATTGTCTATCTAATCAAAAACTCATTCGAAAAGCAAGTAAATCTTCTGATTTGATGACATACAAAATGGCTTGATGTTCTACACATCTACTTTAAATATTTATGTTCATTTTTTGAAACATGTAAATGGTTACCAATTTGGATATATATGCAAATTGATTAGCTAAGGGAACAATCCAAACTTGGACTTTCCCTTTGCATTTGACAACTACCATAGCTCAACTTACACAGTAACTCGAGCTCGACTCAAGATCAGCACAACTATCCAAAAAACTGAAAACTACCTGAGGGGCTGACTGTCTCCAAAATTGGGGAATAATAGAAGCTCACCCTTTTACCCTTCTCCACCTAAATATCACACTAAAAAAACTTTAGAACTCATTAAGAAATCAAATCGATTTATAAAAAAAGCTACTACTGGATCACATCACTACAACCCTACATATATACAAGATCGTAACTGCTAATAATATTCGTCCAACTAGCGTTACAATGAATATGTAAAGCAGGAACTCCTCTATTGATCTTAGTCAGTGAGTCGGCCTATTCCAGGACGTTTCTGATGTCACAGCATTTCCATAATAGACCTGCTTTGAGGAGTCATCCCAATAAGCCTGGAAAAAAGAGCACCATTAACACAGTAACAAGTCTATGAGATGCATCATCATCCAAATACAGTAGCTAATGGTCCTTGTCAACTGATATCCTAGGACTGGAAACTGAAAAGGAGAGTGGAAACCACGGGGGAGCACAATCATCAGCATATGAAGCTTAATTGACAGACTAGTAAGCGTAAGTAGGATGATATCGAGACCATTAACCTCTAATTCGGATCTTATTCAAGTGGTGCAACTAAAAGACATTTAAGTTGATCTTTTCTATAATAAGTTTTTTTAAATAGATACTGCAACCTTCTGAATGACCTCACATTTTCAACACTAATAGCTGTTAGTCCTTAAGGACACTATGTACTCTCTTCTGCTACAACGCCAGTTTTTCACCATGGGACTACTGTATAAGTGGTGGATGCTCAGCAGAAATGATGATAATTCTCATAACAAGCAAAATAAAAAATGTTCTGTGAAGGAACATAGTTTTACAGTATATGATGCTAACATTTGAAGTAACCTAGTGTTCCACCAAACTGTGACGTATCAAAGGAATGGATCATTATTGAATGCTTCGCCAATCTACCATGATTTCTGTACTTACCAAGCTCATGGCTAATAGGAATTATTTAAGCAACAAACAGACATATAAGGAAGATTGATTAACAGACAAACAAATTTACGCTGCAAGAACAAAGTTAATTTTCTATTAATTTTTGAGTTCCCAACTTAAAAGGTTGTTTTTGATATTATAAGGAGGTGATTCATGAAATAAGACCCTCAACAACGTCCACCTAACGTTTTCTTTCATGATAACATTTTGCTTTCTGACATACCCAAAATCTGAAATTAGGATGATATTCATTTTTAATAGCTCACAATTAGTCTCACCTTCTCAAGAGAGCAAGAGAATTTGGATTTTGGATCGTGTATCATACACTAAATAAAATTTCATCTTCCATGCAAGGAGAAGAAAACACCTGAGCAAGAAAGATACCTGCCATCCAGAAGGAAGGCCTCTTGAAATAACATCCAGATCAGGCTGTTCACTTTCTTCAGATGGTTGTTTTTCAGCCTCCCTCATCTTTTCTGCTCTTTTTCGCTTCACACGCTCTCGCCTGCATATCATCAATACAGTTAAGACAAAAGTTAAGGAACTATAATTCACCATGTTCAATGAATACAACACTGCTTGCAAAATTGCACGAGTTAGCCTCAGTTCTTTAAGCATGCATCCATATGACTCAAGCAATATATACATGCTGAAATAGTGCGCGTAGCAAGGGTAAGAAATTTTTTTTGAAAAAAAGGAGAGAGAGAGAGAGAGAGAATACTCCAGCTCCCCTAAAAGATCAGTAAGGAGGGAGGATCTAAGAAAACAGTTCCTAATAGATATAAAATACAGATATTTTATCAAGAAAACATATACTAAAAAGGATGACCTACTTCCCTTTTTTGGTTGTTTCAAAACGTATGACCTCTTTCCTTTTTTGGCAACAATTTAATTTTTACTTTTCATGTGGCATGTTTAAGGCCACAAGATTAAAAGATATTTTGGTACATTTGACATAATTTTAGTTTAGGACCATAAGATAAAAAAAATCTTCTTTATTTTCTTAAACTTTGTGTCAAGTCAAACTAGATCATTCTTTTTGAAATGGAGGGAGTAAAAAAGGGATTCAGTGCAGGTGAAACAAAATGATCAGAAGTGATACCAATCGCCACCAAGTGGCTGAAAATTAGCATTATCTTTGGCCTCCCCACTTGCAATTTGCTGAGCACGCCATTCCTACAATAAAACAAAGTTCAACATGTAACTTGTTTTTTGAAAAAGGTTAGATATACCAGAGGCTATGTGTCTAATCAACTGCATATAGCATTAGCAGACCTCTATTTCTCGTTGTCGTTTCTTCTCCAACTTCTCAAGAGCACTTTCACGTTCTTCTTCCTCCTCTGCATGCATCTCCTCTTTAGCAGCTTTCCACTAGTGAAATGAATAAGCATTATGAGAATGATTAAGAGAAACTTAGGTCTGTTCGAACAATCATCAAGAACCTGGGAAGGAAGCACCAAGTGAAGGCAGTTACCTTGTCAACCAAACTTGAGACTTTCTTATTAGACCTTAATGTAGACACCGCACCCACAGTACGTTTTTTACGCAAACCTGAAGAGAAAAAGAACGCAAATCAGAATGGTCAGCTTCATATTCATTGTAAAAGTTCCTTTAGTAAGCAAGCAGAAGAATTTCACCTGTTAATGTGCAGCAGAAAATGTCTCCCAATATTAAGGACATATTAAAAATGCAACTTACAACCAAGTCCAAGAAAATTTAGATTGCCCAACTTACCTTTCGTTTGAACCTTTGATGGAGCAGTTGAAGCACTAGCAACAGCGCCAGTAGCAACAGATGTTGAAGACACTCCAACACCCTCCATTGCTGATACGGTTCCTGTAGCTAGCAAAGACGATTGTGTGGCAGGAATATCAAAAGATGTCTTTTCATTCTCCAAATTAACAGGCACATCAGCCTCAGATTTTACTGATAAATCAGAGTGTGACCCCTTGTTGACATCTAAGGATGGAATTGCATCAGGAGCAACATTTTCAGGAACTGGTATAGCTGGAAGGCCGGAAGATTCTGTACCACTGACAACAGAGACAGGCTGCAGTGCTCCATCCTGATGACCATAGTATGCACTGGGGTTGACATGGTTGATTGCCACGGGAGTCACACTAAATGTAGTTGGGATTTGATAATATAAAGGGTGATGAGTAACAGCTATCTGCCCATCAGAAGTTGCATATAAACTACTAGCAACTTCAGAATTAGTTTGCCCATAGTAATCAAATGTTGAACCTGGATAAGATAAGTTGTAAGGAAAAGGTTGAACTGATTCCATAGCTGAAGGAAGAGCATGTGTGTGATCTACAGGCTCATCAGGTGGTGGTGGCGGAAAAGGTTCATTATCAGGAGGTGGAGGAGGAATCCAGTTTTCATCAGGTGGAGGAGGAACGCTGGGTGCTTGTTCCAAGATTGAGGACTGCAATTTTGTCTGTTGTATGGACAGACTTGGTCTGTCCAGTGGGGCATGATTTGGGGCATCCAATGCATCACACGCATTTAAGCTGCTTGAAGGTTCTGTATCTTCAACTTCCATGTCCACATCCATGTCTACTTCTTCAGCCGGATGAAGCATTGTTTGAGGAGTTAAATCTTCATGCACGGTGACTCCAGTAGCTCCACCTTCCTCACTTGCATCACTAAAAGAATGTGTAAGTAGGTCACACAAGAAGCAGCATCATTATACGAGAAGGAAATTTATCATGTTCATTACTGTTAAATAACCAAGTTAAACACAGCATACCCAGTGGAAGGACAACTTGGCCTCTCTCCATTTGCATCATGCACATGATCACTGCCTCTCTGGGATTCATTACCAGCCTCAACATCACTCGGTTGTCCAGCCAAGAATAGCCCACAAAGTTGATTTATTTCTGAATCTAGCAGTTTTATCTTCCTCTCAGAGTGAACCCAGAAGGGAAGCAATGAAAGCCCATTACAGGCTAAGGACCTAATATCAGCTAGCCTAATCTCAAGTTCCAACGCATATTTTGAAATTTGATCATGCTGAACGTAAAATTCAGACCTGTTGAAGAGGAAATAAAACAGTAAAAATAAACAAGTGAAGGAAAAGAAGGGGAGAGGTGAAAAGATTCTCCTGGAAACTTTTCAGACACGCAACAAGAAAAACAAACAGAGCTAGGAATAAAGATCCAAGCAAAAACAAACTCAGTAGCATACCCTTTCATGGTCTCCAATTGCTCTAGCAAACGTTCACAATGTTTTACCAGGTCGGAGGAAAAGTCTGCCTCAGTTTCATCCTCCGTAACATAATCTGCATCCCTGCATTTTGTAAAATCTTCAACTGACCCGCTCAAATGACCTGTAGGAACATGATCTGATTGCCCTGAAGAAAGAGATCCACCAGGTGAAGATATTTCATTGTGTAGTGAATCAATTTGTTCAGAACCACTTATTTTGCCACTCTGGTCCTCCTCGTTGTCTCTTTTTTTATCATGTAAGTTTTCATTTATTGGCTGCCTGCATTCATTGATGTCACTATAGCTGACGCCAGCCTGTCTAGTGTCCATATCCATTTTTGCAGAGGATTCTAAGTTCTCAGAGGTGGCGCTACCCATGCATTCAGTTTCAGCAGCAACTTTCTCTTCTAACCTCGATTCAGCTGCATGGCCCAATATCTGAGGCACTTCCCATGAAGTCTCTCCTGTTACTGTGTTCCAATAATAGTACTGATTACTCTCTTCGTGCAACACCATCTTCCACCCTGCACTTGCATCCCCTAGAGCCTGTACATCCGAAGTTGCAGGAGCAGTAATTTGATCCGACACACTTAACTGTGCATGTAAATCAACTGAGACAGCAGCATTGTTTTCTTTAGAACTATCTTCAGCAGGTCTATCTGAAGGACTTGGTAAATCAGAGCCATTGTCAATAGCTTTCTCTTCAACTTCCAAAACTGTAGAACCAATTTCCCTTTTAACATTATTTTCCTCCTCGACAGCTTGCTTTACCTAAGCAAAATGGACACCAAAACAATATTATTAGGTCAACTGCATGAAAGTAACTTAGACGGATGGAGAAGCTGAGTAGAAAATGTACAAATGGAAGCAATGTCAGGGTAACAAAGAATAGTAAACTAGTTCGTAATCCAAAGAACATAATCATTAGCATAACAAAAACAACAAACTTTAAAAGAAGGCATCTCAAAAAAAAGCATGATTTACGTTTAGTATCAGTAATTGGAACTTTGGAAAGGAAGGCAATCAGAAATGTATTAGAAGTGGTACTTGCAGAGTGGGAAGAGGAGCTAAGACCTACAAACAATTGGCTCATCAACCTACAAAATATGTGGCCGACAGCAAGATAATAAATTACCTACAGCTCACCTTGTCTTCATGATCAAGAGAAGAATCCTCTGAAGCAGCACGTTTAAGTCCTTCAACAGATTCCTCATCCATTTCATCATCACTATATTGCCCAAGCAGCATAAGAGGATTCACCGGTTCTTGACCTGAGGACCAACGAGGAAATGTCAGAGAAGTTCAAGCCAAGCGATAGGAACGCCCAATATATATTATAACAAGTCAGTTTACAATTTAGGGAAACAAATATAATAACATTAGAAAAAGAAGACTGGTGAATTTAGGACATTTGTAGTTCGCGGCCACGGCCACCTGTAGCACATCATCAACTGTCAGAAAGTCATAAAACAAATAAAGACAGAAACATACGAACCGAGGAGAGGAAATACTCTTCTTGTAATCGGAACGCCATTGATGCCGCCAAAAAAGGCATGATAGCTAAGACGTAATTCAATAATTGACTGTGGCAGGGGCTGACGGTAACTGATGACCAATTGAAAGTTCCCAATACCACAGCAGGCTACAGTCTGAAAACATAAACTTTTGTGGTACAAACAAGATGTCTTGTACAAAGTAAATCAATAATATCCACCAACATTATCGGTCACATCATGTCTTCTCTACAAGTCCTTTGGAAGAAAACTGACGGAACCCACCTGAAGACGATGGTGAATTAGGTAACTCGGCATGAATCTTGGAGTCTTCTTCCCCTCCAACTTCATCTTGGACAGAGGAGACACCTAAATCTCCTACAAAGTACACGAAATTGCTTGAATGCCAACATCGATAGTTAAAAAAAGATTTCTTTTTAAGACGCACAAAGTGATCAATCAGTAATACAGTAGATTCACATAAATTTCCTCCAAAAGGTTATCCATATCATGTAGGAAGCACAAAGTACAAAATAAAAAAGTATATCCTAAGGAAAACCCTGAGACATTCAACTTGACACATGAGACAATTATCATATGGGACACGCTCAAGTATATACAAGTATACACACATGGTTTCTTTCTGCTTTTTATTTTCTATTTTGTGAATTTGTGGGATGTAACCTCAGCACTCTCTTAGTGTAAGTCTTATTAAATATCTAATAATACCTTATCATTTTTAAGAAAGTCACCATAATGAGAAAGAAGTCTAATCCAACTACATTCAGATACAAATAACTAACTAACAGAAAGACAACTGCAACAGCGAATAGAAAAGGCACGGACTCTCAATCACACACAAAGAAGGCTTAAAAAATAAAAAGTTGCTGGTCAAACTCATGTGATACCGATGTCAATCAGGAACTTATACCAGTTCATAAAAAGGCAAAACTGAATTGAGGGGAAAAAGATTTCATGATTGTAGTTCATTCAACATTCCCAAAATTCATCCACTAACATATCCAGAAAGGAAAGATGATAAGAAAAAAAGTTCTGTCAGATCAGGAAAACAAAATGAGCAATACAATCAGAAAAAGCTAAAAACTTAAAGCTCATTAGTTAACTTCATTTTCTTTATTAGCCAAGACAAATCAATCACAATACTTATTAGTTAAGAATCCAAGTGATTGAAATTCTATGCTTAGTCCAATAGGAAATAAGATATTCAAATTATAATTTTTATCGCAAATGATTATGCATAATACTCTATTTTTTGTTCAATATTAATCCACGTAACTATTCTTCATTTGGATTTGGAACTGAAGATGGCTTTGCATTTCACCAAGTTCATCATCATCATTATAACTGTCAAAATGGGTCAGCCCAGCCCCACCCAGCCCAAGTCTAGCGGGCCATGGAATTTGGAGGGACGGGACGGGCCGGCCCTTCATTTGAAAGGGCCTTGAAATGGCCGGCCCAACCAAACCCTAGTAGGGCCGCGGTTGGAGCGGGCCAGCACTTCTTCTTTTAAAAAAATATTTTTTTTCTTTTCAATCTAAATTTAAACTTGAAATTTCGTCAATATATTAAATTTTTTGACATGCCTAACAAAATTAAATGAAAGAACATAATAATTACAATCGTAATATGCATTATACATATGATTAGTGGTGCTTTAAATTACAATCTCATATATGGAATATATAACATCAAGAAATGAGAAGATTTTCAAATCAAACATAACAAACAATGATCATATTTGAGTCATCCTACGACTAAAGAAAAATAATAATATTTTTTTACAAATAAATAAGTAAAAAAGAAATTGAAAAAACAAACTTGTAAACTAAAAATCAATTACACCTTACAACTTTAGTTGATTACAATTCAAATTAAATATTCATTTTGGCCCATGGGCCGAACCCAGCCCAACCTCAGTTAAGCCTCAAGGATCAAGGGCTTAGTTGGGTTGAGCTTATAAGCCCTGGTTCTAAATGGGCTTGAAAAATCATATCCCAACCCTACCCCAATAACGGGTAGGGTTGGGCCAGCCCCATGGCTAAGCCCACTTTGACGATTCTAATCATCATTATTCATAATATATTATAAGTGGGAAACTCCTAAATCTAAAGTTGAAGTACCAATCCACCAAAAGTTGATGAACTTTTTTACATCTCTCCAAATACAATTTTTACAATAATAATATATAAATATACATTTTAATTAATTTATTAAATTACTGAACATCTTTTATATACGACGTATATGAATAAGGAAATTACAGTCCAAGCATTGCTTCTTGCCATCTTAAATGATGCATTAATTACTCATTTATCAGTTTACTTAACATCTTTGCATATAAACAACGTATACAGACATGAAAAGTCCAAATAACTATAGAATTATGCAGAGACATTGATTCTTATAATTGTGAAGGATATATAAATTACTCGCTCTGTCCCATTTTATATGCCACCCTTTGACTTGGCACGGTGTTTAAGACAAAAAGGAAGACTTTTGAAACTTGTGGTCTAAAATCATTCTTATGGCTGAGAATCATTTCATTAAAGGTAAAAGTGAAATTTTAAAGTTATATTATTCCACAATAAGGAATGGGTGCCACAAGAGAGTGTATTTTTATTGTGATTATTGAGATAAGTGATATAAAAAGCCATTTTAAGCTCTACATGATGAGAAAACAAAGGGATGACAGCAACTTAGAATCTCGTTCTTCCTCCATTCTTATCGGTTAGTTCGGTCCTATTTTATATGTTATCGCTTTATAGACATTCTAAATCTATCCATAATGAATAATCATCATCTTCATTTTATAGGTGCGAGACAATGAGAATTCAGAAGGCCCTATTCATATATTATTATATGTGTTTTGTATTTTCTACCAAGTTAAGAGTTATAGCATTATCATCAAGGCTAAGGCCAAGTAGATGATTCTTCTATTGCATCATAATTAACTATTTTGACAATCCATTTATATTATAAAATTCAAAGGTATTAACATAATTTTAGTGAATGGATATATATCTTTTTTTTTTAATTGTAACTTCAATCTCAGAGCTTGTATGCATTTTGGATACTGTGGGATTTAAATCTTGTAGTTTCAGAGTAAGTAAATACCTGAAAATTGTGAGGGCTTGACTGAGTAAAGAGGAATATTTAATTATTGAGTACAAGTAGGATTTTATGGTAATCTTATTTCCATTTATTATTTTTTGAAGATTTTCCAAAACTTAAAGAACCTATCCTACTTTTGGACGCTTGGGGCTAACATAAATATACATTTATTGTGCTTTGTTGCAGGTTTTCCAAAAATATATAAATTTATAAGTGTTTTAGTAAGTGCATAGCTCACAAAGCTTATTAGAAAAAAAAAAAACCTTGGTGAGCTGCCCTTGCATCAGCCACACACCTATCTAAAATAGATGAGAATCAACCTACATAATATTGTTCATTCAGATCCAAAACTGGCTATATTTCACATAGATCCACAAAGCTAAGTTGCTCGGACTCGGGTGCGGGTGTCCGATACGGGTACGGATCTAGAGGTCGGATCCTTCATGGTCTATTTTTAAACTTTGAGGATATGGATCCATGTATAGATACGGGTGCGGGGATTTGCCTAAAAATAATCAAAATATCTACAAATAGAGTAATAAAATCTAAATTATTATATATTATGTGGAAAACTTGCAGAGAATCCTGGAAGAAGATTAAAGGAAAAGGCGTGACAAAAATTTCTATATAAAAGATTTTTTTTTTTCTTCGATTTCACCTTAACTTTTGTATTGATAACAAAAATCATTAAAATCATCCAAACTTTCCCCATTGTACCCGAAACTAGTTGACCAAATCGGACACGGATCCCACACCCACACCCATGTCGTGTCGACACGGGTGCGGCACTGAAGGTGAAGAGTCCGAGCAACTTAGCCACAAAGTTTATCAGCCAAAAAAAACTTGGTGAGCCACCGCTGCATCAACTACACATCAATCTAAACGGATAAGCTCAACTGTATGAACTACAGAAAATTTATCTATTATACATCAATCAAAATCACTCTTATTTTTCTCCAGCTATCAATCTACACTTCATTCAGATCCGAAACCGGCTATATTTCACATAGCTCACCAAGTTTATCAGCCAAAAAGAAAATTGGTGAGCTACCGCTGCATCAACTACGCATCAATCTAGACGGATAAGCTCAACTGTATGAACTACACTTATCTATTATACATAAATCAAAATCACTCTTGTTTTTCTCTATCAATCTACATGAAATTCTTCATTCAGATCCAAAACCGGCTATATTTCACATAGCTCACCAAGTTTATCAGCCAAAAAAAACCTTGGTGAGCCACCGCTGCATCAACTACACATCAATCTAAACGGATAACCTCAACTGTACGAACAACACAAAACTTCTCTATTATACATCCATCAAAATCACTCTAATTTTTTCTCCAGTTAACAATCTCCATAATATTCTTCGTTCCGATTCGAAACCTACTATATTTCGCATAGTTCACACAGTTTATTAGCCAAAAATCAACAAATTCACAACGAATATTCAGTAATTTTCATCTAAAACGAACAATATGCACATGAAAAGAGAGAAAAAATCGAATTACCAGAGGGTTCCGCGAAGAGATCGAGCTTAACTCTCCGACCGGCGGCACTTTTAGCTGCATGTTTACGCTCTTTCCTCCTTCCCATTGATTGATATTCACAGATTTAAGATTCGACGATTTAGAATTCGAACGATTTTGAAGATAAAACCCTATGGCGCTCAATACATATAATCATCAGCCGATGAAGAGAAAGTAACATGGATAATTTAACTGGATTTGAGAAAAGATGAACAGGCCCATATTATTATGGGCCTAAAAGCCCAAATTTTGTGGACCAGGTGGAGTGGAACCACCAAAAACATAAGCCCAGAAAGTTTACAAATAGTCGATTTTTATTAGGGACAATTACAATGGCCGTTTGGGCAAAATATTTATCAAATAAATAGTCATTCGCTGAATAGGCATGTATAATCAGTATATATTTCATGTATAGTCAAGCTATATTCAATTTTTGAGTATATCGTAATATATATTCAATGTATAACGCATGTATAAGTAATCTACATTGTATAGTCAATGTATGCTTTCTATGAATTTTGACAAGTTATATTGTATAGTCATGTATATTTTCTACAATTTTAATCTATTTTTTATGTAAATAAAAGAGGACTATATATTAGTTTATTATATGTATCTGAAATTAGCTTTTTTTAATTAATAGGAATAATTACAGTAGATGGCAATTTGGTCAAAGTAATTATAAAAAAAGAAGATTATTTGTTGTATAGGAATGTATAGTCAGAGTATATTTCATATATAGTCAAACTACATTCAGTTTTTGAGTGTATTATAATGTATATTCAGTGTATAGATCAAATATAAGTGATCCATATTGTATAATCAATGTATACTTTTTATGATTTTTGACAAGTTATATTGTACCGTCACTGTAATTTTCTTATGATTTTTGGCTTTTTTATGTAAAAAATGGCTATATTTATTATAGATTAATTAGTTTAATATATATTTTTTAAATTATCCCTTTTCACTACCTCTATTTTAACTATATAGTTGAAATTCATAAATTTCTTTAATCATGATTTGGTAATATGTCATTTTGATCATTATTAGTAATCATTATTAGTAGACAAAATGATTTCTTCCACTTTTGAATCCCAAACAATTCACTTAGTCATTGGTACATAAGATCTTAGGTTATTTCTAATTGTTCTCTATTTTAAAATTCATAATCTTTGGGTAGCTTCATCAGTTTGTAGCACCCCAAGTATATATATAAATTCCTTTTATATGTCGTGTCATACTCAACGATAGTATCGTCATTAGAGATGATGGGTGGTCGAGCGTCATCTCTAACTAAATTCACCATTGAATATTTTATTTTCATTAGATAAATCATTAGTATTGTCAGGTTGTTAGTAGCCAAATAGTGCTTTAAATTTTAATAAACTAGTCACGTTTATACAAAATGAAAAACGAACTTTTATCACTTATAACAAACATACAACAAATATAAACTTATGTAATGAATCACACTTTGTTGACTGAATGTAGTGATATCATGATATAATCGAGAATAATGACATAAAAAATATACTAAAACGCAAATAATTCACCAAAGCCACAAGAAATAACAAAATAAAATAAATTAATTTGGATAGAAGCAAGGACCTATGTTTTATTAAATAGAATAGAATATGTGGATTGTGATAGAACAAATGATCCCTCCACTTTTATTAGAATTTTCGAATTCAAATCTTGAATATAAAAAATATTATTTTAAAAATGCTACCCTCGAAATGGGCCAAATGAAAAACCTCCCTCTCTCCCCCCACCCCCAACCCCAACCCCAACCCCAACCCCAACCCACACCCCAAAGGAGTAAAAAAAAGAATGTTAATGTGATGCTACTTATAGACAACTGGCCAACATGAGTCTTAATCATCTTTGGTCACCAAAAAAATTCATTTATATATAAAATTATTAGTTCTCCCTGATATTGACAAAAAATCACAGCACAACCAGAAATTTTACAGTGTAAAAGATAAAGAAGAAGCCCCCTTTACTTCTTCCTATCTGTAGGAGGTGCCTTTTATCTGAACTTCATCAATTTTTCTGTCTAAATTAAAAAGGGTAATTTCCTCTTCTTCTTTTACTTTACATGTCAGCAATTCCATGTTTATGCTTTGATTCCTTTTGTTATCTGCAATTAACAGATTCATTTATCATAATCATCCTTGTTGAATCAGTAATTTTAATCTTCTGTTGAATTCTTGATTTAACCTATCTGATGAAATACCAGTATAAAGTTTGTGTGTTTTTGAATGTGCCACTTTTTCTGATTTTCCAGTGTAGCTAAGTTGTCCATGATATATTGCTGTATCAGTTTACTAAGAACCAAATTGACCTGAAATACTAGTTTAAAGATAGTGTCTTTAGATGTTCCCTTTTTCTGATTTTTCCCCTTTAACTAAGCTCTCCAAATATTAACAAGAATCAGTTTACTCAGAATCAAATAGACCTGAAATACAAGTATAAAGATAGTGTCTTTAAATGTTCCCTTCTTCTGATTTTTCCTCTTTAACTAAGCTCTCCAAATGTTAACAAGAATCAGTTTACTCAGAATCAAATAGACCTGAAATACAAGTATAAAGATTGTGTCTTTGAATGTGCCCTTTTTCTGATTTTTCCCCTTTAGCTAAGCTCTCCAAGATATTTGCCAGTACCGTTTACTCGGAACCAAATTGACCTGAAATACAAGTATAAAAGATAGTGTCTTTAAATGTTCCATTTTCTGATTTTTCCCCTTTAGCTAAGCTCTCCAAGATTTTTTCCAGTGTCTTTACTTGGAACCAAATTGACCTGAAGTACAAGTATAAAGATAGTGTCTTTAAATATTCCTTTTTGTGATTTTCACCTCTTAGCTGATTCTGCAAGATGTCCTCTAGTATCAGCTTACTCGGAACCAAATTGACCAGAAATACAAGTATAAGGATTGTGTTTTTACATGTGCCATTTTCTGTTTCTCTCAGAATAGCTATAGCTAAGTTCTCCAAGATAATTCCTGTATCAGTTTACTGGGAACCAAATTGACCTGAAATACAAGTATAAGGATGTTCTCCAGTATCAGTTTACTCGGAACCAAATTGACCTGAATAGAGTGGAATGCATACAGATGATTCCAAATAATTTGGGAATGAAGCATAGTTAACTGATCAATTTATTGCTCGGATTTACTTGTTACCCTTTTTGACAATTTTGTTATATATTTATTCTACCAATATTGGTTTTCTAGTAGGTGTTTTGTGTTGATTGGGCATTGTTCGACTTTAAAATTTATTTAAGCTACATAACATGGATCTTAATCATCACGATTCATATCATTGCCGATGAAACCTGCATTGAGTGAAGAGATTTTGGAATTACATCAATCAAGTTTTTTTTTGTTAATTATCATCAACTATCTAATGATGAATGTGTAAGATATAATGTGTTCTTCCCTTCTTTATTTTGTAACTAATCAACAAGTAGGCATAAGCTATGGAGTACTCAAATCATTATATATTCCTCCTATTTTGGGCTGGGTATTTACTTGGAAGTGTTAGCTTTCACTAAGCAATAGATACTTAAAGAAGGAAAAATACACCCTTATTAACATCTTTTTAGTTATCATTTTGAGGACTTGGAAGAAAAGCGAACTATTGTCGTTTTCTGTTCTTCCTCTTATCTAGAAGTAAATTTTGTGTTATTATTTATGCTGATGCTACAAGAGTAAAGGTGTCTGTTGCAAATGAATCTCCAGCTGCTTGTGATAATGTAGCAGAATTTTAAATTGCACAAGAAGAGGATAGAGTCATAGTGATATTTAACGAAACTTTCTCTGATATGTTTTGTCTTGGCTGACAGAATTAGAGGGTCTTTCCTGTTAATTTGTTTATTATCGAGGGGGCTGATGATTTATAAGTGTGTAGTAACATGGGTTCCTCCTTTTTAGGTGTATAGCTATCAAAAAGCATTGGCGTCTGCATTCACAAAGACAAAATAGCAAAGAATGGTCGCAAGGTTTGTTCAATTTTTATGTTTTGGCTGCTTTGATAACTTCCTTTTTCTTCCTTATGCATTTAAGAACAAGTAAATTGGCTTCTTCACCCCTTCATATGAACCTGCTTTTTTTGGTTGAATAGCTATGGAGAGCTTTGAAGTAGGGGAGATACCATGTCATACTGCTTTGAGGGGATCAAGCATTTAGGTGCTTCCCTGTCGAAGTGTTGTGAAAGGCAATCAACGGGCCTTGAAGATCCTGAGATTCTTGCACGAGAAACTGTTTGTATGCTATCTGTCCACATCTATCTATGTATTTATCTGCTATTAGTAAAACTTTGAATGAAATCATGGAGGATGAAACAGAAGTGATTATATCTGCTTCTAGGTTTGTCTTGAACTAAGATTGACTCATTGGGAAAATATAATTTTCATTTTGAAGATCATTACAATTGTAACTTTTTCTATTTTCACAATTTGTTATGGTTTGTTCTCTTTCAATGCTTGGCAATGCTGATGTTGTCAAACGCAAAAAAAGAAACACATAAAAATAGCTAGTGCAAATTGTAATTAGAAGTGTGGTCTTCAATGGAGAAAGGATGGAAAGAATGACAAGTAAATGAAATATATAAAACTATATGAATCAAATATTTGAAAAGTTACAGTTTTCAGTTTAGAATTCAGATGAGTGACCAGTCTTTCATTTTGTAATTCTAAAATGATATACTTGGACATATTCATCCATAATTCCCTTAATATTTTATATTATCACTTTACCAAATATATTTCTTGCTTAGTACTGCCTTCAAAACTGTCAGTAGGTGCTGAAGCTCCCACCTTAGCGCTTCGGTGCTTGCACTAAATTACCTCCTTAGCAAAGGGAAGCGACCCCACTTACACTGAACCTAGCTCCAATGTTTAAGTGCGCTATAATAGGCCTGCTATGACACTGATCATCAGTAATACGTTAAAGATTTGGAACATAGATTCTTTGAAATATGCATTATAATCATATATTTTTGAGTTTTATGACTTCTTGTTTGCCTAAATGTTGTAATTGGACCTGTCTGATCTTTCTTCTTTTTGCAGTTAGCGTAAGTGAGATTGAAGCTCTTTATGAGCTTTTTGAGAAGATAAGCAGTGCTGTGATTGATGATGGCTTGATCAACAAGGTTTGGTCTCAAATTTTTCTAAGATTACAACTTTTGGAAGCTGACATAGCTAAGTTTAGGATACGGGATGTTTATAGTAGAACTTCTTTAGTTACTTTTCTAGCATAGATTTTTTAATATGTCTTGTACTCATCATTCCTTTTGAATTTGAACTTTTGACTATGTTGTAGGAAGAGTTTCAATTGGCACTATTCAAGACAAGCAAAAAAGAGAGTTTGTTTGCTGATAGAGTGAGTTCTCCATAATACATTAGCCTTTTCATATGAATCCCTCTATGTCAATATGTTTGCCTAGTTTTGGCTTATCATGGAGCTTAAGAAAGTAAAGAAGACTTTGAATCTTGTGGTCTTAAACTAAAGATACGTAGAATGTACCAAAATGATCTTTAATCTTGTGGTCTGAAACATGTTTTGCGGAAAGTTAGAATTAGAGAGTCAGGAAAAAAGTAAAGAGACATTCTTTTTAAAAAGGATTAAAAATGAAAGTAAGACAACCAAATTGAAACAAAGGGAATATGTAGCTTTTAGAAGAATTGGATACATTAAGTATGATGTTTCCTATAAACAAAATCAGTTGTTGTATTGTTGTTATTGCTACACAGAAGCCTAACACTTTTTTCTGCCTTGGTCTAGTGTCCTTTTTATTGTCTTCGTTTCTTCCGACTCTGACATGTTCTATTGCAGGTTTTTGACTTGTTTGACACAAAGCACAATGGACTCTTGGGATTTGAGGAGTTTGCCCGTGCACTCTCTGTTTTCCATCCAAATGCCCCTATCGATGATAAGATTGAGTGTATGTTACTTGTTTACATGAATAAAGACTATTATCCTTTATTTATGCGTATCAACCTAATGATATATCCTATTGTAGTTTCTTTTCAGCTATATGATCTGAAGCAGCAAGGCTTCATCGAGAGGCAAGAGGTAAACTTTGTTGCTGCTATGTTCTATTTTAGTGAAGTGGTTAATTATACATGCAATGCAAGTCTATTTTAGTGTATTCGACTTACTGCTGCTACGTTGTATTTTGAGATGGCACAGTTTCAGTTTCTCTATTTTGTGGGAATCACTTACATTCTTTGCATTTATTATTACCTACGCTTTCCTGAAGTCCGTGGCATAAAAAGATGACATGTATAATACAGGTAAAGCAAATGGTGGTTGCTACCCTTGCCGAGACTGGTATGAACCTTTCAGATGAAATTATTGAGAGTATAATCGACAAGGTATTTGACTAACCTACAACTAAATCCTACAATTGCTCGTTTTCTCATTTGAAGTTGTAGTTTTCCACTTTTCCTATTCATATCTACTTAATAGACGAGATATGTGCTATTACTTTCCCATGATTATTTAGCTTGCCGTCCATCTCAATGAAGTTTAGGCCATTCCGGGTCTATCTTCCTCGAGGATGGTGTCTTGGTTGCTTAGAGTTTAGAACTATAGGGAAAAGTTGCAACTTCAATCCCTATTGGTCACCGTAACATGACATCATATGATCAGGTGGTGATACTTAAATTTGTATTTCTTAGAACCACAACATATTCTTAGAGACAATTTACTGATTTAAAGTGTGAATATATTGGGGAATTAAGGATGGAACCATCTGCGTTTTGTTGCTTCCATCTACTAAATACCAATTGTGTGTGGTGCCTCATGAGTGTTTGTAAGAAAGCAATTGAGAATCGGTTCAGCTTCTGACTTTGCAGTCTTTTCTTTCAAGTCTCCCTTGTTTGGTGCCACAAAATGGTGTAGCATCTATTATCTAAGGAATTCGCTATATTGAGAATTCGCTAATTTATTGGCCACTGTTGAGTCTGTTTCTGATCATTCAAAGTTCATTCTTTCTCCTGGAGGGGCTAGATTGTAGCATAGCAGGATTTAACTTTTTACTCCTATAACTGATATCTGCTTTTGGGGGGCAGACTTTCGAAGAAGCTGATACAAAACACGATGGAAAGATTGATAAGGAAGAGTGGAGTAATTTGGTCCTACGACATCCTTCACTTCTGAAGAATATGACTCTTCAGTATCTCAAGTAAGTTGCACGTTGTACAATGACATCAATTCGATTAACATCATGTGCAGACTGTGACTGTCTAACATGTTCATCGCATAGATTGACTGCACTGTTGTCTTTGCTTGAACAGGGACATTACGACTACATTCCCAAGTTTCGTCTTTCACTCAAGAGTACCAGATACCTGATATGGAATTGCTAAGCAGAATTGCCCACAGAAGTAGTCTTACTAGGAGAGTTCTGGATGCCTTATATGAGAGTTGCGGTACAATGAAACTGTAGTAGTAGTATTTTCGTGTTAGACGTTTTCATGATTTGTTATTCTTTGTGAGGACAGTGAGGTTGTGTGTTCTTGTTACTGCTGAACAAATGTTGGGTGTCCTTGTTGATTTTGTGTATCATTGTAAAATTTAATTTGCTCGTTGTTGCTCATCATTTGACCTCTTAATTTGCTCGTTGTTGCTCATTATTTGACGTCTTCTGGCTACTATTTGTTGGATCGTATGTTAGTTTATTCCTTTTAAGTCTTTTTCTGGTAATAAAGAAGCCTCCTAACCTATGTTGCACGGACTTTTCACTTTCAATGTCACACCCATGTCGAATATCCCACTTTTGAAGAGTGCAAACAACCTAGCTCCTCAGCAAACTGGTTGTAGTAATATGCACGGTTCAGAAATACTCGACGACTACTTGTAGTTACACTGATCTTATTGCCTTCCAACAACTCCTCACGGTCCAAAAAACAAGTATTGAACAAGAAAATAGTAATAAATGCAACACTAAGTACTGGTTAACTTCAGCTCATAAGCAAACTTCTCATATTGATGACATAAGAAGTTCATCCACAGAAAACAACCAAAAGCAGAGGGAAGGAAGAACTTAAATAGCCAGATAACCTATTGAATTGGGACTACTGTCAAAAACGGCACATAAAGCGTCATATTTTCTTGGCATGGTAAAAGAAAATGAAACTTCTAGATAGATAGAATATTAAACGGACTGCTACAGACTAGAAACTTAATCGACTTCTTCCATCTTGCTGCCCTCAGCATCAGCTTCAGGATCCTCCAGAGCTGGCATGTCAACATCAGCATCACCGCCATCCTCGTCAATGCTGAGCCCCAGTTTCAACATTCTGTGAATTCTATTGCCAAAGGTGTTGGGATCATCGAGGCTGAAACCTGAGGTGAGAAGAGCGGTCTCAAATAGCAACATGACTAAATCCTTGACGGACTTGTCATTCTTGTCAGCATCAGCCCGCTTTCTGAGTTCATCCATGATGGCATTCTCTGGGTTAATCTCCATGGTCTTCTTGCTAGACATGTATCCAGCCATGCTAGAATCCCTGAGTGCTTGTGCTTTCATGATTCTCTCCATGTTGGCAGTCCAGCCATACTCACCAGTAACCAAACAGCAGGGAGAGTCCACAACACGGTCTGAAACGACAACCTTTTCAACCTTGTCACCAAGCACATCCTTAATCACCTTGCATAGGCCCTCAAACATCTGCTGCAACTCTTCCTTCTTTTTCTTCTCATCCTCACTTTCATCAAGTTTGAGACCTTCCTTGGTAGCAGAAACAAGCTTCTTACCCTCAAATTCCTTCAGCTGACCAATACAGTACTCATCAATAGCATCAACCATGTAAAGAACCTCATAGCCCTTCTTCTTCAGCTTCTCAAGGAAGGGTGAGTTCTCAACAGCCTTCTTACTCTCACCAGTAATGTAGAAAATATCATTCTGGCCTTCTTTCATCCTGGTCACGTAGTCCTTCAAGCTGGTCATTTCATCACCACTTTTCGTGGAATGGTACCTCAGCAACTCAGCAAGCTTAGTCCTGTTCTGTGAATCTTCGTGGATACCAAGCTTGAGATTCTTTGAGAAGGCCTCATAAAACTTGTCATAGTCTTCCTTGTTCTCAGCAATTTCAAAGAATAGTTCAATGCACTTCTTAACCAAGTTCTTACGAATAACCTTCAAGATCTTGTTCTGCTGCAACATCTCTCTAGAGATGTTAAGAGGAAGGTCCTCAGAGTCCACAATACCCTTCACAAAACTCAGAAATTCAGGAATTAGCTCTTCACAGTTATCCATGATGAACACACGACGAACATACAACTTGATGTTGTTGGGTTTCTTTTTAGTGTCAAAAAGGTCAAATGGAGCCCTTTTAGGAACAAAAAGAACAGCTTTAAACTCCAACTGGCCCTCAACAGAGAAGTGCTTCACAGCCAAATGATCCTCCCAGTCATTGGTCAGACTCTTGTAGAATGCAGCATATTCTTCCTTTGTGATCTCCTCCGGCTTCCTCATCCAAATAGGCTTTTGTTTGTTCACCAACGACCACTCATTAGTTACTTCCTTAATTTTCTTCTTTTTCTTCTCTTCTTTCTCTTTTTCCTCATCAACCTCCTCTACCTTCCCTTCCTCATCTTTCTTCTCCTCTTCATCCTCATCATCAGAGATCTCCTTTTCAGTGGTCTTCTCAACCCAAAGAGAGATTGGGTAACTGATGAACTCTGAGTGCTTCTTAATCAGGTCCTTGAGCCTGCGCTCTTCGAGATATTCAAGCTGATCTTCCTTGAGATACAAGGTCATTTTTGTACCCCTACCAAGGCTCTCACCAGAAGTGTCCCTGGTGACGGTGAATGAACCACCAGCTTGAGACTCCCACACATACTGTTCATCGTCATTGTGCTTTGTAGTCACAACAACCTTCTCAGCCACCAAGTAAGCTGAATAGAAACCAACACCAAATTGCCCGATCATGCTAACATCTGCACCAGCTGCTATAGCTTCCATAAATTCCTTAGTCCCCGACCTTGCAATTGTACCAAGGTTGTTCACAAGATCTGCAATAATACAAATGAGATGAGTATTATAGCAACAAGGCAATTTCAGCACCAAATAACTCCTACAAATGATTTAACTTACCAGCCTTGGTCATCCCAATACCACTGTCAACGATAGTCAAGGTATTGTTGGTCTTGTCAGGAATAATGTGGATAAAGAGTTCAGGTTGAGCATCTAGCTTGCTCTTGTCTGTCAAGCTCTCAAAGCGGATCTTGTCCAAAGCCTTCAACATATAACCACAACATAATCAGACATCTCATATATTTGAAACATTACACATGAATGACTAGCCCATATCATACAATAACATATTACAACCAACAAAAGTCTTCAACAAATATAATACTGATATTTATAATATGCTCCAACACACCAACAAGACCGATTGACATAGTCACATAGGGAACACACAAAAACATAAGGCTTTACTAATTTATATCATTGAACAGTGTTCCATTCAGCTAAGTTGATCAGGTACAAGCAAATGCGAGCTACTAGGATTCTAAGACTTCCCGTGGGAACAAGAACATCTAGCAGGCAATCTAGCAGGCATTTGGACATGAATTAGTTGCCACTTGAAAAAAAAAAAGTATTTCAGGTCAAGTTAAAAGAGGATATTTGGAAATAAAGTTGTGTTGGGGCATGAAAAAATAGGTATTATGTTTTGAGTAAGACTTGAAATAATGAGCAAAACAACAACATACCCAGTGAAATAATCTCCAAATATTTTAAAATTTTTATGAGAAAATATGTCTGGACAAACAGGTGAAGCACAATTATGATCAAAGAGAAACATCATGGTAATATCTCTATCCACGATCTTAGCTGTGGACATGAAAAATGGCAGCTTCGGAAATAACAGAACAAACAATTCTGTAAATATGTCAACCAATTGACACTAGGAACAAGGCATGTCTTGTGACATTATCTCAACAAAACACTCTATTCATCAAAAAGACCTAAACCGACAAACAATCTAGTTAACAGATTAGAACAATGACTCAACAACACAGGGAATAGCTTAGCTCACCAAGTTAACATCAAGTGAGTCTGATGCTGCTGTTTCTTCAAACAAACAACATTAAACTAACAAACAATCATGCATACATATGAATGGGATCAACTATATAGAGCACCCCTGATCAAAATCGTCACATCACAAACAATCATGCTTTCCAACATATGATCAGAATCAACTATAGAGAGCATCCACTAGTAACCATCTAACATCAACTCACAATCAATCATGCTTCCAACGTATGAGCATATAATCAGGAATATGAACAATTATCAAAACAAATAACATCACTAAATCATAAATAATTATGCTTCCAGACTATGAACATAGATCACACATATAATTAATTATCAAACAAATAACATCAAATCATAAACAATAACACACCTAACCTATGACCAGAATCAACAATAAGAGACTTTGCGCTATAAAACAACTACCACAAAATCACAAATAACATGCTTCCAACATATGAGCAGAGAATCAACTACATAGAACCTGAAATCATACAACTAAACATCAAATCACAAAAAATCACACATCTAACCTATGAGCAGCATCAACACAAATCAGCTTTCTCAGAAATACAAATAAAAAAAAGAGAAATACAGAGATCTGACTCACATCAGAAGAATTGCTAATGAGCTCCCGAAGAAAGATCTCCTTGTTACTGTAGAACGTGTTGATGATTAGACTCAAAAGCTGGTTAATCTCAGCCTGAAAAGCAAACGTCTCTGTGTCCGCCATTGCAGATCTACGAGGCTGCCGAACAGAGGAAAAATTAGGGTGAGAGAAACTGAGAAAGCAGGAATGAAGAATTTGAAGAGCTCGGCGAAGAAGTAAAGGGTCTTTATACTGTGCTTTGTTTGGGGATTCTAGAATGTTCTTAATTTGATTAGTTCAAATTTTTTAGGAGTTAAAAAAAATAAAAAATATTAAGTGGGTGGCCGGCGTTTGCGTCACCATTGGAGGATTGGTGATGAGGTGGATGATGCTACTATTTCGTTTTTTTTTTTTTTTAATGTTTTTCATTTTAAATTTGATTAATTTAAATTTAAAGAGAAATTAAAAATATTCGAAAAATTGGTATGAATTATTAGTTTCATCCCTAAACTATTGATAGGTTTAAAAACACTCCTCAACTTGGCGAACTAAACTTAAATACACTTTCGAACTTGGTACGAATTATTAGTTTTGTCCCTAAACTATTGATAGGTTTAAAAACACTTCTCAACTTGACGAAATAAGCTTAAATACACTCTCGAACTTGACACGAATTATTAGTTTCGTTCCTAAACTATTGAGAGACTTAAAATACCCTCAACTTCATGTTTCTATAACTTATTTAATTTTGATTTGAAATTTTGTAGAGCTTCATTTGCTGTCATATTTTTACAATCCCAAAATCTTTTTACGAGATTATCATCCATCATGAAAAATTTAAGTAATTTTCAATAAAGAATTTTTTTTGTCAAATCGTAACGGTTAAATCGATAATCAAACCGATAACGATCAATAACCAATAAGCTAATATCTTAAATGATTCTATAACGACTTAACGTATCTACAAACCGATCGATATGCAGTACTACTATAACGCATGATTTTTTAAAAAATTTATTAAATTAAAGGAACCAAAATTGCTCTCAAGTATGTTTAGGGACTATTTCACACTTTTGTCAAAACTTAAGGTACCATTTTTGTCATTATCTCTTCTTCCTTAACCTTTTCTTTTTGTTTCCCTCTTATTTTTTAGCGCACAAAAATTTCCTCACCATTTTCAGCTGTTCAATTGGTAACCTTCATCGTCGACGATGGCAGCTCTTCAACTTCAAACCAGTTTCCGATTCCGATGTTTTTTCGCTTCTCACAGCCCATGGTAACGAACATTTTCATTTTTTATCTGATTTTGATTGCCTTAATAAGTGTTTTTTTTTGATAATTTTTTAGTTGATCTAGTTGTTCATCACCAGAAATAGTTAGTTTCTAGTGTTAGATTTATGTTTAAATTGCATCTGTTATTAGAAAATAGTGGTTAAAAGTTGAGGTAGAATCAGAATTTGAAGTTTACGGGTTTATACATTTCTAAGCAAAAGCTTAGTTAAAAGGACTACATGCACGGACCTAGAAGGTGTTTGATCATAGATTCCAAATATTTTTCACTTTATTTGGAATTTATTGAGTTGGAGTTGTATCAAGTGTTAGATTTTATGTTTATGTCAAAATTGCAGCTATTATTAGAAAGTAGTGAGTGGTTAAAAGTTGAGTCAGAATCAGAATTTGAAGTTTATGGGTTTATACATTTCTAAGCAAAAGCTATTTGGTTAGTTCACGGAATACGGTAGCTCTACCCTTAGTTAAAAGGACTACATGCATGGACCTTGAAGGTGTTTGATCATAGATTCTAAATATTTTTCTCTTTATTTGGAATTGGAATTTATTGAGTTGGAGTTGTATCAAGTGTTAGATTTATGTTTATGTCAAAATTGTATCTATTATTAGAAAGTAGTGAGTGGTTAAAAGTCGAGGCAGAATCCGAATTTGGAGTTCATGGGTTTATACATTTCTAAGCAAAAGCTATTGGGTTAGTTCAAACCCATTCGGAATACGCTAGCTCTACCCTTAGTTAAAACTTAAAGGACTACATGCACGGACCTAGTAGGTGTTTGATCATAGATTCAAAATATTTTTCACTTTATTTGGATTTTATGGAGTTGGAGTTGTATCAAGTGTTTATGTTTATGTCAAAATTGTAATTACTATTAGAAAGTAGTAAGTGGTTAAAAATTGAGGTAGAATCAGGATTTGAAGTTGTTCACTATAAAGTATTTCTACATTTCAAAGCAAAAGCTATTGGGTTAGTTTGAACCTATACCCAATGCAGTAGCTCAACACTTAGTTAAAAGGACTACATACATGGACCTAGTAGTTGTTTGATCATAGATTCCAAAATTTTCATTTTATTTGAAATTTATTGAGTTAAAGTTGGAGCTGTATTTGCTTGTAATTTATACAAAGATTATTTGAAACAATGTTCATGCTTGAATGTACTTTCATACAACTTCAAAAGTGAAAAGTGAGTTGGAAAACAGGTTATAAGTTGTTTTCTAACTTTGAAATTCAACTTCAAGTTGGATTTGGATTTTTCATGGCCAAACACTAATTTACAAACAAACTGAAAAATTATTCTGTAAAAAATTGAATATGGCCAAAGGGGTCCTTAAAATCCTAAATCTTTCTCTGGTTCGTGGTAGCCCTATGTTCATTTAATAGGGTTCTTATTGATTGAACATCTTGTTAATAGTGCTCTGTGTCATAATGATTTTTCTGTGATGGAATTATTTGCATAGACAAATTTATGTTATTTATCAATGGTTAGAGCCTAGATTTTATAAACTTGATGCAAAATGGTCTGGTTTATGGGATGTAACCGCAACACTTCTTAGTGTTGGTTTTCTTAACATCAATAACACATTCCATGGTCAGCTAGATCACATAGATTTCTTTCGATAAAGATAGGTCAGTCACTGCTTCTTCCTCAAACAAAAGAAGCATCTAACTACTACATGCATGCTCTACTTGGCTTGCGGGATATAGCTTAACTAGTGGAGTTTTGCTTCTAATAATATCTATCCTTGTTCCAATTTTGTTTTTTCCCTCCAGAAATGTTAACCCCGGCTAGCTAAGAGTGAACTTGCAAATTCACTCAGTCTCATTGAATTTAGCAAACAGTTGAATTGGTTCAATTGCATGGTGCCAACGAAATTGAGTGTAATAGTATGAGACGACCTACTTTGACTCGTTTTATAGTTTACACACTTTTGTATTGCCGCTTATTACTGCCTATTACCATTAAAAAGAAGATGGTCTGGTTTACGGATGAAAGAAAATTTTGATGTTTGAGAGAAAATGCAGAAGATGACAAAGAAAGAAGAAGATTAGAGGTCTTCTGCTTCATCATACTTGTAATTTGGAACTTGCTTAGTTGTTTATGCAAACAGTTTTAGAAACACTGAGCAATGTAAGAAATAAAAAATGCATCTACTATCAGAAAGGAGGAGTGGTTAAAGATACTATGTGCACAGACTTGTATTCCGCCTCTGCTTTTTTGTGGCGGTCCTATGTTCATAAAGGCTATTGTTTTAGTTATTGTTTGAACATCATGTTAGTTATGTTATGCTTGGTGTCGTTATGATTCTTTTTTTCTGGTTTGAATAGACGGTATATGTTATTTATCAACGGTGAGAGCCTTGATTTTATAAACTTGATGCAAGATTGTCCAGTTTATTGATGGATGGAATTTTTGAAGTTGAGAGAAAAAACAGAAGTTGACAAAGAAAGAAGATTAGAAGTGTCATCTGCTTAATCCTACTTGTAATTCGTAACTTGTTTATGTAAACAGCTTTAAAGACATTGAACAATGTAAGATTGATGTGCCTAAAAGCTCAGATGAAAGGATACCATCCCTAAATGTCAAAAAGTTGCTGAGAAGGTCAGTTCTGCAACTTGTTGGATTGAGTCCCATCTTCACAAGTATTTGTCCTGTTTTAGCTGCACCAATGCAGGAGATGAGAGAACCTGATGTTATCCGGTAAATGTTGTTTCCATTTCTTTTCTGCTTTTCATTTGGCTGCTTACCTCCACAATTTAATTGTTTATCTGCCCTAGATAAACACTGTCATTATTTTAATGCTTTTGTTCATTTGGAGTTGAAGTATTCAGGACCCTAAAGCTTGACAGTGGAGTGAGGCTACAAGGTATAACCCTTTTTAAGGTTATACAAAAGATATATTCAACTTGTTCTCCTAATCGAGTTTTTTAATATAAGCTATACTTAGAGCTATATCCACCCTTGCCATAGCATGCTCATTGCTATTCCCTCCATTTCAATTTGTTTGTCTTAGTTTGACTGGGCACCAAGTTTAAGTAAGTAAAGAAGACTTTTGAATATTGTGGTCTTTAACTAAAGATATGTATAATGTACCAAAATGTCCTTTAATCTCGTTGTCTTACATATGCCATGTGAGGATATTTGCATTATTTAAAGGACTAAAAATGAAAGCAAAAACAAATTGAAACAACGGGAGTATTGACTAAGTAATGGATAGTATAGCTCAACCTCCAACTTAGCTTGGCTTGTTTGAGACAACATTATCAACTCCTCAAATCTTAATTTGGAGGGAACACTCAAACTAAATTCTCTAAGTAAAACCAAATCTTTCAAAGTTCCAAGCTGATTCAAAGAAAAATGACTTCACATACATAGGCAGAGTTATGCAACGACATGCCCACAGACACAATATCTAACCATCTGGACAATAATCTTGAGATATATAGAGGCTTATGTTTGTTGAATAAATATACATAAAGGATTACATCTATGTTGAAGATATTCATGCAGATTATATGAGACAAGACGAGTTTTTACGAGCTTGATTTGGTTAACGATCGAAGTAAATAGTCTGGTGTGTTTTTGTTTATTGAAGAAACAAGTCAAGGTTGATTTTACATGAGTCCAGTTGAGTTTTCTTCACGACTCTTTCAAATATTTTATAGCTCGAGCTCAAGTTGTTATAATTGACTGGAGCGTGATCACTTTCTTCCAAGTTTGGCATGCAGTGGTTTCGTGTGTTCAGTGATTGGTGCATGCATACAACTTTTAGGATATGAAATTGTCGATTTTGATCCAATGAAAAAGTTAAGAGGAAAAGCAGCTTATGTTAAAAATTAATTGTTTAATGATCTTCTTCCTTACAGTTTTATGTTCCATTTCATCATTGATGTCATGAAAGCATAATAGCATATGCTTGGAATGGGGTACATCAAGCCCTCCATATCATTCTTGTTTCAATTCGGAGTATTAATGATTTGTTGGGTCTTCTGAAGATATTGTTGAAGGGGAAGGACCAGAGGCTCGTGAAGGGGATATCGTTGAAATTAATTATGTTTGCCGACGATCAAATGGATATTTTATCCACAGGTACTGTTTTAAATAAAGATCAACTTAAGAAAGTAAGAATATTATACGGGTGCTTGTTGAAAAATATATTATATATAGGAAAAGGAAAGAGCGTCAGGTTATGTTTTGTTCTTCCAGATACTTCTTCATCAGTAAATCCATGTCATACTTTCTTCTATTCTGTGGAATATACATTGAACTTTTTCATTTTGCTTCCATGTAGTACGGTGGACCAATTCAGTGGAGAGAGTGCCCCCGTCATACTTCCTCTAGATGATAAACAGGTCATGGTATTTGCTAGCTTTGGGCTTAAAATAGAAATTCTAAAGGTCAGACAACAACCTTCCGACTTCCATTAAGTCGCATGGCTGGAAGGTCCATTGCATATTGACACCATTTGTGCCATTAAAATGGAATACATAGTGCTTGTGGTTCAGTAGTGCCATATGGTTCATCAAACAAGGGTAATAGGTAGATTCTAGACAAGTTTTGTCAATGCGAGAAAAAATGTATTGTTGTTTGTACCTTTCTTCTTGCATTTTCTCTCTCAAGAAGCAACATGCTAGAGAAGTCTTGGTGCATACTTGGTCCTACACACACAAAAAAAAAAAAAAACTTAGCAATAAGCTAAACTAGTAATAAGAAGAATAATCGCCAGGAGAAGCTGTTGTCTAGCTGAGCAACATGTACTGTTTCAGATGCAAAATCTACCCTACCATCAACTGGTGAGGTTAAATATGTATTGTGTTCAGTGATTCTAATATTATGTCTTCCCACTAGAATAGATCACCTTCTATAGTAGCGGGATTACCCTTTCTTGTCCTTGACTTCCGATGCCATCAACACGGGCGAGGTTAAGGATATCTGGGTTGTCTATGCCTTCTCACTATAGTAAGCCACCTCCTATAGCTGCATTGGTCCCTCTTTGTTCCATATGTCTATGTTTGAGGAAAGAAGGGATGGGATGGGGTTGGGGGTTTTGGGGGTGAGGTGGGGGGCACGTGATTGATAATGAGCTGATTTTTGTTCGTCTTACAAGTCTCCATGAATCTCAGCAGATAATAGAAGGTCTGAAAGAAGTCCTTATTGGAATGAAGCCCGGAGGTTGTTCCTACTCCCTTAAAAAAATCCCTGTTTTTCAAAGTATTCAGTTATAGGTATTTGAACTGTAAGGCCTGTACTGCAGGAAAAAGAAGAGCACTGATACCGCCTTCAGTTGGATACATCAATGAAAACTTACAACCAGTACCTGAGGAGGTATGTGTTCCGCAGATATTATCGTTTAATCTACTAGTAGTCGTAGTATTAATCTTGTAGTTTCTTGTTCTTCGATTTCTATTACTACTTGTTGTTTCTTGTTCTTCGATTATAGTATGATTGTGTTATAGATACCCTTTTTTCTTTCAGAATACTTTGTCATGCTATCTCTAATATTTTGTCATGACTTCCTCACTTTTGTTATTTCTTTTCTGAACTGCTTTGTTATGCCTTTCCTTGAGCTGAGGTTCTATCAGAAACAACCTCTCTGCCTCCCAAAGTAGGGGTAAAGTCAGCATACACACTAGACCTCACTTGTGGGGTTACATTGGGTATGTTCTTGTTGTTGCTACTTTTGGTAGTTGGTATCCTGCACTCGTCTCCCTGCTAACTGATTCTATGAGTAATTCTTTGGATATACTTTTGTTTGGTTGATTGTAAAGTCGACTTTGCAAGGAATTCATGTTCCTCTCATGTTTACATCGTCGATGTTATTGGTTCATCAGCAATTATTGTTTTCTTGCAGTTTGGACCTAGGCGTAGTCTTATGTCTCACATGAAGGAGCCTCTAATTTTTGAAGTGCAGCTGTTGAAAGTTCTATGAGTACCGTATCTATATTTAGTGATGAACTATCCTATGTAAGTATTTTAACCAATTAACTTCCATTACTATGATCTCTTGAAAAATGTACTGAGTTCCCAAAGAAAATCTTTCCTTGGTGCAACTGTTTGAGGATTTAGCTTCCAGAATTTTTTCCAAGATATGCTAAGTGGATTTTTCCAAAACTGTTTATCCTGGTTCTGTTTCCAATTTTAGAGGAAGTTTTACTTAGACTCGATTTCTACTTGAACAAAGTAATCGATAAAAGATATCGACAGTTTGAAAGGCTTCCAATCCCTTGGAATCCATGCAGACCTAGCAAGAATTGGGTACAACAAAAGGAAAAGATCTATGTAGGCAATATCAATTAATTGAGAATATGTTCTATTCATGTTAGTACGGTTACTGTAGGTTCTATACTTTCTGAGAGTCGTTTAGTCCTATCAGAGATTTATATGCTTTCTAGCGCCTTTCGTTTTTTCATATTATTGCTTGAGATGAGCTTATATGGAGTGACTGTAAACTGAGGATTCCTATGATCCAACTTGTTTAGGATTGAGAGTTTGAGACATACTTGTTTGTGAGAACGCAAGGATTTAGGTTCAAGAATGGTTTAATGAACCCTCAAGGGTTGGCTTGGTGGTAATAGACTTGAGCCTTGCGGTTTGCTCCCTTTCAAGGTCTCAAGTTCGAAACCCACCGGGTGCAAACAATTTCTGAGGACCATCGGACTGGGTAAAACCTGAATTAACTGCGGTGCACTTGCGGGAAACTCCTTGTCGAGGGCCTGTGCACCCCCGGGATTAGTCGGGGCTCTAAGAGACTCGGACACTCGGTGCAAATCCAAAAAAAAAAAGTTCAATGTTTTTTTCTCCATCCGGACAGTGATTGGAATTTGGAAATGGAAATACATAAATAATCTAGAAATCTCATGTTCGAATCCTAGTGCAACCCTCGATATTGAGGCCATTTCCTCATGAGCATATTTACTCTGTACTCGTATTTAGTGGAAGTGTGTGCAACCTGGTTAGAATATCATCCAAGAAAAGGTCACCACACTTCATTACAAATTTGACATATTTCCCAACAAGGAAGTGTGGAAATTGAAACTTTGTGCTTGTTTCTTTTTCACTGGTATTCAGTATCTGCATTTGGTCCGACTAAATCCAGGTTTACCTATTGCAGGGTTCATTTCTGGGAGCAACGCTCTCATTAAGGTTTTATCTATTTTCAGGGGCTTGAAACTGAAACTTCTTATTAGGGATGATGGAATCCCATCCAATTAAGTTGAGTATGATGCTTCCTTTTTTTGGGTAGTTTTTTTTCTTCCAGAAATCACATGACTCAAAATCTGTAAGCATCTCCCTAAAATTAGCAAGTATCTTATCTTCACATTAATTTACAAGTCTACACCTTTACGAAAATAGTAAGTTGATCCCACTTATCTGACAGATTCTAACTAAAAGTGTGTATTCTGACCCACTTTTAAATTTCTATATTTTTATAAAGATTAAAGATTCTTAGATTAATTGGACCAGTAAAGAATATGTATATTTGATGGTTTATTAAAGATCTCAAATTCAAACTTTGAAAAATAAAAAATAAATATATGTATCTCGAAAAGGAGCCAATAAGCTACTGGATGTAAATTCAAATTTATCAAAACAGTGGGATACAAATATTCGTGTTTACTCTTCTTATTTATGAAAATACTAGTTTACAGCACGTGCGTTGCACGTGTATCATGAATTTAAAGTAATTATTTTCAAAATAATTCACAAATAAAATACACTTATGGCTAAATATAGTGTATCTGGTAGAGAGCATTATTATTATAAATAAAAATTATGCAACTTTAAAA
>JBCEWC010000161.1:0-2500 GCA_038996855.1 Solanum aculeatissimum
CTTCCTCAACAAATTCAGGTTTTTTCTCTCAAAAAAGTGGGCTTATTGAATATCATATTGGTTTGGCTTTGTTCACTTTCATTTTATTAGCAGTAATGTTTTTGGCTGTCTTGTAGCTCTTTGTGAGCAGGTCTATGTACTTTTTTTTTATGGGTAAGGTTTTGACATCCTCCCCCTTAACCCCCCGGCGGGGGGCAGATGGAGTATTGACGAAGATGCTTGGGACTGAACACATCCCCCTTTACTTAGTAGGGCTTAGGAACGATGTTGGCAAATGATTGTTGAATATAGTTACTCACCTCACAGCCCAATTTCCTCTGTGGGGTGTATACCGGCCGGGTTGCTGCCCGGAGGACCAAACCTGGCTGCTGGGACAAGCTTGGTATACTGTCTTCCCTTTATCAGCAGGCGGTATAGTCGCATTGCAATTATTCCACCAGTACGGGTCACTTTATCCGGATGTAACAGTGTAGTAGCAACTGCAGACGGGGTCGGCATGAGACGTCGGTTCTTGATTAACATCCTTTTGCCACTATCTTTCTTTCTAGGGAATCTGTGCTTACTAAGCCTGTGTTTGAGCTCTATGCCTTTGCCTTAGCGCGTCTTGGATGCTCTTCCCGTAGTGCCCCCTTCTTCCTCCTTGTCTCTTTCTCTGCGGCCTGCGTGGGACTGATCCGGACTGAGAACCCGAACCCTTCGTAGACTGAACTCTCTTCTCTTTAGGCTCGCGTAGGTTAGGGAACTCGCCCCCTTCACTGCTTCCACTCCAACTCGAACAAAAAACCTCTTCCTCATCTTGACTCATGGCGTCTTCATCAGTGAGTAAATCCTCATCATCATCCTCCGTAAGATAAAAGAACCTAACTCCCGGGCCTGTGCAGACTCTTGGTGAGGCTGTTCCAAGTGTGTAGGCCCCACATGTTGCTCATCTCCCCCTGTTGGTGGTCTTACAGTAGCAATGGACGTAGAAGGAATTCTTTGCATGGCTTTTAACGTTTGGGTTCAATAACATTCACCTTAGTGGGGCCCCCCAGCACCATCTTTCCTTAGTAAATACTAGATGGATTCCCTATTGCTATGCTAGCTTCCTTGGGAATACCACCTTGCACTGGTTTAGGCGGTATCCGGGCCCTTTTAGAGGCAACAGTTGACTTCCCCTTATTTATTGTGGTCCCAAGAGGCGTAATAACCTAAAAGTTGTCCAGTCCTAAACAAGACAGGAAAGCCTTTAGGCTTCTTCAGAAAAGGAACATCAAACGTTTACTTGGAAAACACGTTATACACGTATGATCCAAGTAAACGTCCAAACATCCTTTCTAGCATACCCGTCCGAAGAGTCAAAGGCCATCTATCAGTGGCCGACTTTAAATCAATCATACGAGTATGCTATCTCACTACCCGTCAATCTGAGTTCTCGAAAGCGACTGAACCAGCCACCCAGATGAGACTCCCGCTGAAAAACATTCTTTTTCCGACAAAACCTGCCACCAAGCTTTGACAAGTCGCTAACTTGCTCATTTTGTGATAGGGCCCAGTCACCCCCCTTCTTCCCGACCTCTGGCAGTCAAAGCTATAGGGAGACGTGCTTCGGTCTTTCCATCGATAGAAGCAGTAGGTATATAAAGCATGCAGCTAGTAGGCGATAGGAGGATGTAAGCCCTGGTGGCAGCGGTACTTTGGCGAACCAGGCGTCGCTTCTATTTCGTTTTTTATTATTATTATTTTTGACCCTACAATGGCAGAACCTAGAAAGCTGCTCTTTTTTCCCTGTCCCGTGGTTTGATACCGTCTAGCCTCTAGCTAGGAAGTCTTGGATTCGTATACCATGTAGGTGAGAAAATCGTCCGTGACTAGCTATCCTTATTCTCCTCCCAGGGATGTTTAGGAATATGGGTGCGGGAGGCTGAGGGACGACCACGATGAGTACGCGTTTTTATATAGGATCAAACGGCTTTTGTTCGATCGAGGGGCAGAGATAGATATGAGCTGACAGCTTATGTTTTCTGGTATTTTGTTTTGGGTGAGATGTACACCGAAAGGAATTGACGCTACAAACACTTTTCACCGGTAGTCCTCGATCGAAAGTTAGCTCGACTCAAGTCGACAGGCGAGAGACAAGGTTGGGTGAGGGTACAAGGCATCATGTGGGATCTACGATCGACTGTGCCCGTTGTTGGCTTTGCAGATGCTTTCAAATACTCTAGCAGTATATTCCATTCATTGTATATATCCCTTTTTCGTGTCATTGACATCAGAGATTGCATTCAATCGAATGGTTTGACATAAGAAATGTTCGAGTCTATCTGTAGTAGTTCTGTTTGTTTATAGTAGAGTAGTACATGAGGGTGGCGACTCACAAGGGGAGTGTAGACCAGAGCAAGAGGGAGCCAAGCCAGCTACTGTGGTTGTGCCATTTGGTGGGCCAAAGTAGTCTACCGGCGGTGAAAAGACGATAGTAGACCAGACGGGGGCACCACCAGAACACCCGAATAAGGATCTA
>JBCEWC010000161.1:7500-74919 GCA_038996855.1 Solanum aculeatissimum
TTGATAAGCTCGTTGCGGATCCCTCAGTATAATGTTTTGGGAAATGTGGCCCCGAGCAGCACCTGGAACCGTGGGCTAACACCCACAAAAACTGTTAAAATCACATGTTTCCTGTTCCTTGGCCCATAAAATCCTACCAGGCAATATCCAATACCACAGGGCCACCTGGGCCTCTTGTCGAGCCCGTTACAAACCCCTCAATATAATATTTTGGGAAAGTTGGCCCCGGGCAGTGCCAGAAATCGTGGGCTAACATCCATGAAAAACTACCAAAATTGCCTATTTTCTGTTCCTTGGCCCTACCAGGCCATCTCCAACCTCGTCGGGGTACCTAGCCATCTTGATGGGTTCGTTACGGACCTCGTGGTATAAGTTTTCAAGAAAGTTGGCCTCGAGCCCTGGGTAGCACCGGGAATCGTAAGCTAAAACCCATGAAAAACTGTCAAAATCGTCAGTTTCATGTTCCTTGGCTTATAAAATCCTACCAGGCCATCTCCAATCCCGTTGGGGCACCTGGGCCTCTTGTCAGGCTCATTACGGATCCCTCGATATAATACTTTGGGAAAGTTGGCCCCGAGCCCTAGGCAGCGCCAAGAACCATGGGTTAACACTCACAAAAAACTACTGAAAATCGCCTGTGTTTTTGTTTCTTGGCCCATTAAATCCTGCCAGACTATCTCCAACTCTGTCGGGCCACCTGGGCCTCTTGTTGGGCTCATTACGGACCCCTCGATGTAATATTTTGAGAAATTTGGCTCTGAGCCCCAGGCAGCGCAAGGAACCGTGGGCTAACACCCACGAAAAACTTCCAAAATTGCATGTTTCTTGTTCCTTGGCCAATAAAATTCTACCAGGCCATCTCCAACCCCGTCGTGCCATCTGGGCCTCCTGCCAGGCTTGTTACGAACTCCTCGATATAATTTTTCAAGAAAGTTGGCCCCAAGCCCCGGGCAGCGCCAGGAACTATGGGCAAACACCCACGAAAAATTATTGAAATCGTCTGTTTCTTATTTTTTGACCCATAAAATCCTACCAGGTCATCTCTAACCCTGCCGGGCAACTTAGGTCTCTTGTCGGAATCATTACGGATCCCTCGGTATAATTTTTTGGGAAAGTTGGCCCCGAGCCCCAGGTAGCGCTAGGAACCGAGGGCAAACACCCACGAAAAACTAATGAAATCGTATGTTTCTTATTCCTTGGCTCATAAAATCCTACTAGGCTATCTCCAACCCGGGCAACCTAGGCCTCTTACCGAGCTCGTTACGGATCCCTCGGTATAATTTTTTGAGAAAGTTGGCTCCGAGCCTCAGGTAGCGCTAGGAATTGTGGGCTAACACCCACGAAAAACTATCAAAATTATTTGTTTCCACTTCCTTGGCCCATAAACTCCTACTAGGCAATCTCCAACCCCACTGGGCCACCTGGGCCTTTTGTCGGGCTTGTTACGGACCCCTCGGTATAACTTTCTGAGAAAGTTGGCCTCGAGCCCCGGGCAGCGCTACGAACCGTGGGCTAACACACACGAAAAACTGTCAAAATCATTTATTTCATGTTCCTTGGCCCATTAAATCCTACCAAGTCATCTCCAGCCCCGTCGGGCCACCTAGGCCTCTTGCCAGGCTCGTAACGGAACCCTCGGTATAAATTTTTGAGAAAGTTGACCCCGAGCCCTGGGCAGGACCAAGAACCATGGGCTAACGCCTACGAAAAACTGCCAAAATCGCATGTTTCTTATTTCTTGGTCCATAAAATCCTACCAGGCCATCTCCAACCCCGTTAGGCCACCTTGGCCTCTTTTCGGGCTCATTACAAACCCCTCAGTATAATTTTTGGAGAAAGTTGATCTCGAGCCCCGAGCAACTCCAGGAATCGTAAGCCCATGAAAAACTATCGAAATTGTTTATTTTCTATTCTTTGGCCCATAAAATCCTACTTGGCCATCTGAAACCTCGCCAGGCCACCTGGGCCTCTTGCTGGGCTCGTTACGGATCCCTTGGTATAAGTTTTTGGGAAAGTTGGCCCACAGCCCCAGGCAACGCGAGGAATCGTGAGTTAACACCCACAAAAAACTACAGAAATCGCATATTTCCTGTTTCTTGGGCTATAAAATCCTACCAGGCCATCTCCAATCCTGTCGGACCACTTGGGCATCTTGCCGAGCTCGTTACGGACTCCTCAGTATAATATTTTGGGAAAGGTTGCCTCGAGCCTCGGGCAGCATCAGGAACCGTGGGCTAACACCCACAAAAAACTACCGAAATCGCCTAATTCCTGTTCCTTGGACCATAAAATTTTACCAAGCTATCTCCAACCCCACCGGGTCACCTGGGCCTCTTGCCGAACTCGTTACGGACCCCTCGGTATAATTTTTCATGAAAGTTGTCCCCGAGCCCTGGGCAGCGCAAGGAATCGTGGGCTAACATCCATGAAAAACTACCGAAATTTGTTGTTTTCTTGTTCCTTGGCCCATAAAATCCTACCAGTCCATCTCCAACCTTGCCGGAACACCTGGGCCTCTTGCCGGGCTCATTTCGGACCCCTCGGTATAATTTTTTGGAAAAGTTAGCCTCGAACGTCGAGCAGTACCAGGAACCGTGGGCTAACACCCACGAAAAACTACTGAAATCACTTCTTTCCTGTTCCTTGGCCAATAAAATCACGCCATCTCCAACCTCATCGGGCCACTTGGGCCTCTTGACGGACTTGTTACGGACCCCTCGGTATAATTTTTCAGGATAGTTGGCCTCAAGACCGGGGCAGCACCATGAACAGTGGGCTAACTCCTATGAAAAACTACCGAAATCGCCTGTTTAATGTTCTTTGGCCCATAAAATCCTATTAGGCCATCTCCATCCCCGCGGTCGGGCTCATTATGGACCCGTCGGTATAATATTTTGGGAAAGTTTGCCCTTAGACCAGGGCAGAGCCAAAAACCGTGTGCTAAAACCCATGAAAAACTATCAAAATCAGTTGTTTCCTAATCCTTGGCCCATAAAATCCTATTAGGTCATCTCCATCCCCGTCGGGCCACCTGGGCCTCTTGCCAGGCTCGTAACGGATCCCTCGATATATTTATTCGAGAAAGTTTGCCTCGATTCTCGGGCAGTGCCAGGAACCGTGGGTTAACCCCCACGAAAAACAGCCAAAATCGCCTATATCCTGTCCCTTGGCCCATAAAATCCTACCAGGTCATCTCCAACCCCTCTGAGAGACCTGGACCTCTTGTTAGTCTCATTACGGACCCCTTGGTATAATTTTTTTGGAAAGTTGGCCCCGGTCCCCGGGCAGCGCCAGGAATCATGGGCTGACACCCATGAAAAACTGTCAAGATCACCTATTTCCTGTTCTTTGGCCCATAAAATCCTACTAGGTCATCTCCAACCCCGCTGGGCCACCTGGGCCTCTTTCCGGGCTCGTTACAGACCTCTTGGTATAATTTTTCTTGAAAGTTGGCCTCGAGCCCTAGGCAGCGCCAGGAATCGTGGGCTAACACCCACGAAAAATTATTGAAATCGCTTGTTTCCTATTCCTTGCACCATAAAATCCTACAAGGCCATCTCCAACCCCGTCGGGCCACCTAGGCCTCTCGCCGGGCTTGTTGTGGACCCCTCGGTATAATTTTTTGAGAAAGTTGGCCCCGAGCCCCAGCCAGCGCCAGGAACCGTAGGCTAACACCCACGAAATGTTACCAAAATTACATGTTTCCTGTTCCTTGGTCCATAAAATCCTACCAAGCCATCTCTAACCCCGTCGGGCCACCTGGGCCTCTTGCCGGGCTCATTACGGACCATTTGGGTTAGCCCCGAGCCCCAGGCAGCACCAGGAACCGTGGGCTAACACCGACCAAAAAATTACCAAAATCACCTATTTCATGTTCCTTAGCCCATAAAATTCATCTCCAATCCCGTTGGGCCTCCTATGCCTCTTTCCGAGCTTGTTACAAACCCATCGATATAATTTTTTAGGAAAGTTAGCCCCGGGCAGTGCCAGGAACTGTGGGCTAACACCCACGAAAAAACTATATAAATTGCTTGTTTCTTGTTCCTTGGCCCATAAAATCCTACAAGGCCATCTCCAACCCCACTAATCCACCTTGGGATCGTTACGGACCTCTCGGTTTAATTTTTTGAGAAAGTTAGCACCAAGTCCCGGGCAGCGCCAGGAACCGTAAGCCCACAAAAAATTACCGAAATTGCCTATTTCCTGTTCCTTGGCCCTTAAAATCCTACCTGGCCATCTCCAACGTCGTCGGGTCACCTTGGCCTCTTGTTGGGCTCGTTACGGACCCTTTGGTATAATTTTTTGAGAAAATTTACCCCGAGCCCCGGGCAGCGCGAGTAACCATGGGCTAACACTCACGAAAAACTGTCGAAATCGCATGTTTCCAATTCCTTGGGCCTTAAAGTCCTGCCAGGCCATCTCCAAATCCGTCAGGCCACTTAGTCCTCTTGGCGGGCTCGTTACGGACCCCTTGGTATAATATTTCGAGAAAGGTTGCCCCGAGCCCAGGCAGCACCAGGAACCGTGGGCTAACACCCAAGAAAAACTCCTGAAATCGCATGTTTCTTGTTCCTTGGCCCATAAAATCCTACCAGGCCATCTCCAACCCGGTCGGGCCACCTGGGCCTCTTGCCTGGCTCATTACGAACCCCTCGATATAATTTTTCGAGAAAGTTGACACCGAGCCCCGGGCAGCACCAGGAATAGGATGAATGTTGATATTAGCGCACAAATTTTAATAGTAGATAAATTAGGGAGATATTAATTGTAATTAATTAGGAGGCCATAAATATAAAGGGTCATATTGTTGCAAACACGTTGATTCAAAGAGCATAAGCTAAGTTTCCCTCGACAAAATTAGCCTTTGCAAACCTTCCCTAGATGCTAGGAGAACAATTCCAACATTTGGGTTTGCACTTTGAAGTGAAACAGATACTATGTCGCTTGGACTCCAAAAATCATGTCATACTGACATCAAATCCTTCAAAAATGCACTACTCGTGAAAAATCCAACTCAAACCTATTAATATTTTTAAAGAGTTCGAACAATATAGATTGTTAATTTAACCATCCATTCAATCCTTAATAGTTTTGTAATTGTTTTTTAACTATGGACTTCCTATTTCATATGATGTGATACGTCCGTGAAACTTCCTGGCTTGGGTTTTATAATAAAACAAAAGTCAATAAACCAGTACCTTAAGTAACACTTTACACACCACAGGTTTGTATAATCAGAGAGTTGAATATTTCAAAAGAACATTTTTCTGGCACAAGTCAGATACAGTTTAACAAGATGACAGACAACAAACAGTATGTACATATTCATCTCCAGATGTATGATTGGTTTTCCAACTCATGGCCATTAACTTATCGGCTCCATCATACTTCACGACTGTCAAGTTCCGATATGTTCCAGCATGTACATGACTTAGACGACATGTCTGGAGCTGCACCTCAGTAGCAATCAACAGATAATGAGGATTTTCCCAATCTGAAGTAGTAATTCCATCAATGGCTTCAACGACGCTGCTGACACATCTGGCACACGGTAGCAGGCCTAACATTAGCATATGTACAATACTCACAAGACCAATGTCCCGAATCATCTATGTTTCTAGAACTGCTTGATCTCGATGTGGTTCCCTTTCCTCTACCGCCCTTTCCTTTGATACTCCCACCTCCCAGGCTTTTAGAGCTAGCTGCCCTGCTGTAAGCACCATGAGCGTCCACATCCGAAAGACCATTCTCTAAAGCTCGAACCAGGTTCTCAAAGTAGTTTCGAGTAACGCTTCATCATTTGAAAAAAATAAATTACATTAGTACTCTCTACTCATCTCTACAAATAAATTATAACAGATGTAATATCCCTGTATTTCAGCAGGATGCTCAGAAAAATAGGAAGAACCTCCACCAGAATGCACACTGAAGCTGAATGCAAGCAAGAGACGAGTACAGACCCTAACAACAACCGTACTAGTTTTCTCTTACAGAAACTATGAATCACAAGCAATGTTCTGCCGGTTTTCATGTTGGAATCAGCAAACACAAAAGATATCATATATTATTCACCAGTGGACATGCCTCAAAAACCAGAGCTTGAGTGTGACTCTCAAGAAACTAGGCTGCTACACCAGCAATTATCAAATTTAAGTATGTTAGATGCTTGCATACTCCTATATGAGTAAGTTTCCCAACTACAAAAAACAACTACCCGGTGTAATCCCACAATGTAGTTTGAAGAGGGTAGGATGTACGTAGACTTTACCCCTACCTTTGTGGGATTAGAAAGGTTGAATCTAATAGACCCTTGGCTCAAAAAAAAAGTTTTTGAAGCAGGGGTATAATAAAATATGACAGCAAGATAGTAGGTTTGTTTCCTAACTGGCGAATAAATATTCTTTGTCAAAAGAAATTGGCATATGTTGCATTTAAAGGATGCTTATGCTAATGCCTTGCTGATCCAACTGAAAATTTGGAGACCTCAATATTTCTGGAACACACTTCTTACTGGTCCCGCGATAGAATAAGAGTTCTGTGAATGGAGAATTTAATCAAAGACCTATTAGTTGTCCATTCAACTAGCCTTTTTACATTAGTTCATTCCAAACGATAGGATCATCTCAAATTTGAGTCCAACCTTCAAAATAGATTTAAAAACTTAGGTGGAATATCATAAACTCTCCAGTAAATGCAAAAAATTCTTCCTACTTATCCAATAAAAAGAAGTGCAGAAGGCTCTCCTCCTTCGAAAGAAACAAGCAATGATAGAAACCTCGTCTGCTAAAGAGATGGTAATATCTTCAGCAAGATTTTAGCCTTTCTCAAGGAATGTTAAAAACATGACACATCCTTTTATGTTATATGTTCTGTTCGGCTGCTCCTACATATACAGATGTGAAAAGCAAGACATATTTATTCTTTTCCACACATCCATGTAGAAAAGAAGGGTTCAACATAAAAGATTTAGCCGACTAGTAGTCTTCTATTCGACATTTCAAGAGGCAGAAATCTCCAAATCTCTTGCAAAGAACAGAGTAGGACTTGAACCATCATATTTACTAGCCACTAATAAAAAATAAAGACTAGACCTCAGGTTTAATGCAGAATCTATATTACCTTGTAAGCCCTGCAAGCTTTGTTCGGAACTCATTAAATTCTTTTGATGGACCTTCTGCATCAAGGTACCCCTGGAGTTCCTTCTCCGCGCACTGATGAAGCCGTTCAAGTCCAGACTCAGCCTCACCTATGGCATTAAGGATGAGAGCCTCAAAAAATCAAGGAAACATTAAAATGTGATTCTCGAAAAGGGAAACAAAGGCAAAACCTTGTAAATACTCAAAGAACTGCCTTTTGGCATGTTCATGCTCAGGTAAGTAATAACCATAAGCATATGTCCATTTTAGCACACGCCTACATTCAACTATCTGCAATGATTTAGCAGTCATAATCAAAATATATATACATGAATCAAGAGAGAATAAGAACACTTGATATTGATATAGAAGATTTATATTACCTGCAACCAGGCCTCTATAATAAATTTGAGCTGTGATTCGGGTTGGCACTGTTTGTCACTCAGCTTCTCAAGCTGCAAAGTGTAATCACTATAAATGTTTTCTGAATATTCTGAAATATAATCAGATAATGACAACTTGAAAGAGAAAGATGGCCAAGTCCTCTTTTGATACCCAACCTTGTACTTGATCACTTTTGAATGGGTACTCAATGGATAAATATGCAATATCGGAAACATGAAAGATAACAAAAGGCTTTTCTTTTGCCTCCAATGAAATGCTTTATATTATCACCATGAGATATACCCCACACACAGAAATCAGGATAGTACACGCCCCTCGTACATGAATGTAAGTTGGTAGGTAACAAGCAGAGTCAGTTAAAAAACTTTCAGAGGAGCAGACTGAAAAAAACTTGAACAACAAAATTAAACTCAGCAGTTCAGTCTATAGAAATGGGGACAAGACACTTCAGGGAAAATACGTAATGAAATTAATTTCAAGTTTGAACTTGTTCATTCGAAATCTGGGGTTCTTCTACTAATGAATATTTTCATATTCTTCAGGAAAGAGAAACAAACACTTAAAGCAGTTTGTTAGTCAAGTGTATAAGCATATAGCAAAAGACTGTTGTATGTAAAGATTTTTGATAAATTTTTTTATATGTAAAAGAAATTTTCATACATGTACTGTTTGCATTTGCTGAAGATCTGAAAGTGCCTTTTGCCGCGACTGCAATAAGACATAAAAAGACATTACTGACATTAGATGAGCAGTAAAACAAGGATCCTGCAGCATCTATAGAGAGACTTCTTGCAATAAATAAAAAGAATCAGAAACAAAAGTAATGGCATTTTGAGCAAAGAAACATAATTGTACACTACTTAGAGGATGCAGACTTCGCACCATTCAACATGAAATATATGTGAAGCAATGAAGACACGCATAGAAGTTTAACTACTGGAACAGAGAATATGGTAACAAACCCATGACATAAAGGAGATCTATTTTTCCGGATGATTACTTTTCAATTCAGACACACAAGTAGGCAAAAGTTTCTAGTGCCTTCACATGGCACAAGATGAGTTGAGGAAGACAGCAGGAAAGATGATTACAGTAAAAGAATAACAACTGTCACGAGGAAGATCCAAGTCCCAGACTTGCAGCTCCTAACATATCTAGTTATCATATATGAAGATAAACATAAAAGGGATAAACATTTTTTTGGATTGGGTTGACTTTGCTATCAAAGAAAGAGGTCATTTTTGCAGAAAAGTGAAACAGAAAGCATGTCAAACAAAATTGGAGGATTAGAATTACTTACATGAATTATTTTCCTTGGTTATATTTACCGTACACGGACTCTTTACACCCCACTCAATTATGGGATAATCAATCTCGAATGTACAGGTTTCATTGTTGGAACTACCAAGATGTTGTACAGGTCAACTTCATGCTGACAATTGCATAAGATTATTACTTAATAGTGTCATTACATCATCCAATCTATATTTACATATTGCATAAGTATATGCAGCATCTCTACCAAGATTTGAGACATTCCCGGGGACATTAGACTTTCTTGCTATTATATTTAAATTGATGACATCAAAAGCAAGGTCATGAGAACCAGAACCACACTATCTGAAAGCCTGCTGATAGATCATGTAAAAAAATTTCATGTGCCAAATCATATAACAATTCTATCAATCATCCATGCAAGAAGCCATCACGACAAATTTAGGTCACACAGAAAAATTACTATAGTATCTAGAAAGAAGATGAGAAAAAGCCAATCTTCTGTTTCTATTATCCTTCTCCCAACAGCAGTTGAGATAGCTGATACTGAGAAACGACCAAAAATAAAGGTGTCCCCTAAACCTCTACCTACCGACTGGTTGGTGGCCCATCGCTCATAGTAATGTGTATATCTTTCTAGAGAATTTTTTGCCATCTCTCTCCTCTTTTCAGATTCATCAAACTGGAAGAGAAACATCACATTAACATTAGTTAACTTATGATTAAAGAACTGAATTAGCAGATAAATCTTGAAAATGGAAAATACTAAAAGAGCGAAGATCTTACCACTCCCTCTTGCTTTGCTGACTCATAACGGTTGCACGCATAAAAGCCACCAGTTCTCTCACCGTGATCTGTCCAAGGGCCAAGGCAGAGCCTGCAAAGATTTCTTCTTAGTTCACAAGAATCACAAAGAAACAAGATCTGGGAAACGGCCTCTCTGCCTTCACAAAGGTAGGAGTAAGATTGTGTACACACCACCCTCCCCGGACCACACCCCACTTAAGGGATTACACTGGATATTGTCTTTTTTTTTTAAGCGCTTGTGGGTAGGTGAGTGTGTGGGTGTGGGTGTGGGTGCGGGTGTGGGTGTGGGTGTGTATAAAACACATCCAACAATGTCATTGGGGGAGCCCTGCAGATTGGTGTGAGTTGGTAAGCAAAGCAAAATGTTAAAAATGGAAGCAGACTGACTCTACAGCATATGTTAGGAACAGGAACTGTAAAAAGAAATCCATGGAAATAGCTGATACACTTACCAGCAAAACTCAAATTTACAGGGTGGTGTGCATGTGATATGCATGCACCCCTGATTTTTCTCAATTGGTCGCTTGCATTTCGGACAAGGCTTAGAATTAGCTAATATCCTGCAATATCACCAAGATAATGATGTTTAGTCCCACATATTGAAACAGTATGCATATCCAGAAAATGCAGCTTTAATTCAGACATGAAATTTAAGCTTAGATGAATACACAAATATAATGGTATAGAAAGTTAGCTAGGTTGTCAGTAAGCCAAGCTAACACAAATGCATAGTCGAAAAATGATTGAATAGCTGCTCTAATAACACCAAATGTATCTCTGCTTGAAGCATGAACAGTTATTAAAAAAAAAAGGGAACAATTATTTAAAATAAAAAAGGGTATATGTTGGCACCATATAGCAATTAAAATTGCAAAAAACTAAGAGCCTGTTTGGATTGGTTTAATTTTAAATGCTTCTAAGCCAAAATAGCTTTTAAGCACTTCTGAAGTGTTTGGGTAAACTTAAAAAGTGCTTATAAGCACTTGATTTTAAGCTAAAATGGTAAAACTAAAGCCAATCCAAACAGGCTCTAAATCTCAAAAACGTCAAAATGGTACAGATTCGACAACATCAAGGACGATAAAAACTGGAGTCCAACAAAAATAGGAGAACAGTAACTACGAAAACCTGACACTGTTCGAGACACAAAACGTAGAGTAAACAATGGGCCATCACTTTAAAATTGCTGGATCAAGGCTTTGGTGGTAAATCCTAAGATGGTTTGGACTAGAGCAGGTGGAGACCAGCACTGCAAAAGAAACAATGTTTAGCAGGGCCTTTAGAAGATGCAAGACGTGCAATGTTGCTCCTCTTAGCACTTCCGTGTACCACGTGCAGAGAGATGAGTAGGATAACTTCTGATGGGAATAGTGAAAAACTTTGTACACATGAGGAATAGCCTTTCCCTTTATTTCTTTTTGGTGCACCCACAAGATTCCTATATGTATAGATGATGGGGTGTTATTCATAGATAACCATGTCTTTTACCAAGGTTTTCTATTTTCAGCTAAAGTTATACTCTTTCCTTCACTTGGTTAATAATTATCTTTCTTCAATAACAGAGAAATCATGGTGTAAAGTTCGAAACTCAATGGATAATGGGTTCACCCCTCTACCCTTCTCAACTTAAATATCAAGCTTTTGCCTGAGGAAGGTATAGATCCATGACATGTGATACTACATCAATTTCCTGGATAGCACTTTATCAACGTTACCAGGGGCTTTGACGTAGTAATAAGTAATGATATCCATCATCATATACTTACATATTCAAATCAAAAGAATACGTCAATATTAACCATATGTTCTCTTCAACAAATGAGCCTGGTTAAAATTACTTCAATATTCTCTTTGAGACCGTCACAGGGAGTTGCTTCTTTTGAAAAGATAAAACCTCATCAGTAACTCCCAGATTTATTCAAAGTTCAGTATGACACAAAAACTACCAACACAGAGAAAGCAAATTTGGAATCAAAACCTATTTAAAAGAAGAATAGAAACCTTTTCTTACAAGTTCAGAGCAGGAAAATGGCTGCATTATAGCCCTTTCAGGAATTTCAAAGTTTTTATGCTCCAACTTTACTTTTGTAATTTTTGTTCCCATGGTCACTATTTTTTCCCAACAAAAGGATGACAATCAAGATTATAGTAAGTACAGTAAGTTTCATTTAAATTATGAGCCAATTTCACCTACGTCTCCAAGATCGTTAAAACTTAAAACCCATCTATGGTGCAACAATTTCCCAGAGAACTTACTAACTAGAATAGCTCCATCCTCAAGTTTATTTCATCTCACTTCCAAGACTAATTTACCAAAGCCAGCTAAACCAAGTAATACAAAAGATAAAGGAAAGGACAGGATAATAGAATCTGATACTACATACCAGTTCATGTTTTCAGACTCTGCACTGTTCTTCAAAATCCACTTGGACACAGTTCCACAATCAACTGGGCGATGAGTTTCCTCGGTACACTGCAAATGTAACTCATACAGATTTCAGAAATGCAGAAACAGAACAACTATCATTATATAAAGTAGTTAAGTTTAAGCATTGCAACTCACATTCCAGCAGAAACTATATGAGCACCTGCAAGTAACGTCATAGCTTCCACTACCCACAATATAGTCAACTGCATAATCACATCCTGGAGCAGGACACCATTTTGTCTAAAGAAGACCAGAACAACCTTTAGGAACTTAACAGACACACAAGGCAATATAGTAAAGATTCTTCCAAAAGACATAACAAAAAAGTGGTGGTGGTGGTTGGGGGGGGGGGGGGGTTTCCATGAGCAATCACCTTTCTATTGTCCTCCACGAACGACCTGATAAAGTACCGATTATACTTCTTTTTGTCATCGTCATTGGCCAATTTGTTTATCATATCTAGACCAATAGCAGCACTACAAGATGGATCAGGACAGCGCAACATCAAGCATCCAGGACCATCAGTGATGGCCGTGCTAATATATCCTGCACCAAATAGAGAAACAATGAGAAGCTCTATGGGATGCCTAAACAGAAAATTAGAAAAACTTAACCAACCAATCGGTAGACATTGGACCAGCCCCTCTACCTTTGTCCACTTAAATACCAGGTTTTCATCCACAACAAGGTTCGAACACATGACGTGCACCTAATCCACACATCACGTGTTGTGCTCTTACCATGAAAATTGTTCTATGACGACAAGATTAACCAGTAAATGTCTCACAGAATTAACTGTAATCTTTTCTCTTTAGCTTCCCCATATCCATACGTTCTACAATCAACTTCACCTATATTTTTCTAAATCAAATAACCTATTTAAGCAAGAAAAGTTCCTGTACACAAGCGGTATTAGAAAACCCAGATAAAACTATCGTCCTCCATGAAAGACAGTGAATGTCTGTGGTAACAGAAACCTTGTGGGCACACAAAAATTAACCAAAAGCAGCAGAGCAGCCCTTAGATATACAAAACAATTCCACCCCCTAAAAAGCTCTAGTGAACCCCCCACCACACCCCTAGAGTACCAAACTACATCCCTTTAATCTATGTTGTTCGGACTCTTCAAAAATTTCAATGGGTGCGTGTCGGATTCTCCAAAAATAGTGTATTTTTGGGGAACTCGACATGGGTGTGGCATACAAAGTGAAGGGTCCGCGCAACCTAGCGGTTTTAATAATACTCAAAACAGCTTCTGGGGGCCTATAACAAAATTCAAAAATCAAGAACCCCTGAAAGGTATACAAAAAGTATAATCCTCCCATTAGTATATTGCTATCTTCATCTTCCAACACCTTTTATTTGTCAACAAGCTGGATGAGCTCAAAAGCAAACCTCAAGTATTGCAGCAAGATAAACCAGCAAACCACGTATAAGACATGGTACAGTAACTTAAAAAGATTTTCCCAAGTAATTCTGTCTACCAGAACAAAAGGCTAGTTTCATTCATCCAGAATGCCAGGTTTCTCGAGGAGGGGGAATGTTCAACCCAAATGCCTTTCAAACTTCCATTTAAAGAACAATTTTCTGAAGAAATTAACCTTGCCAGCATGTGAGACAAAAAGGATGACCACAAGCAGCCGCACTGATCTCCTTACGACGATAAACGTCAAAGCAGATCCCACATGTAAGCTGCAAGAAAGAAAGTGCACATCTTGAATTCAAGGAAATAGTAGCGATCAGCCTTAAACCTCTAGCTTCAATCCAATATAAAAGAAGAAAGTAATCTTCATATATGAAATTTAATCACCTCTTCCCCATCAGGGAGCGGCGCGGGATTCTCTAACAAACCAACAATCCTGCGGACCTTTCCTTCATCTGCAAACCATTCGTCATTCACTTTGCTGACACTCCTGCCAAAGCAAAAATGCTAAGATATTTAGCATATAAGTCCTAAAAACCTTAAAAGGCCTGTACATATGTGGTAGGCGAGAGCAATGTGCATCAGATTCAAGATCCCAGAAGCCAATGTTAATTGCCATAACCGAAAGCATACTTTTCTTTTCACAAGAACAAATAAAATCATACTACATGACTACAACAACATGCATAGATTACAAATCTATTGATGTCCACAAAAAACAAATAAGGACTGAATGAAATTCTAGTTCAATACCCATTGTACATCATCATCAAAGAACTATAATCATAACTACGAAATAATGCTTATGAAAAGAATTTACCAGTTATAATGCCGAAGCAGGATGCCAGCAGCTACCCTTGAAATGGAAAGCACTGTAGATATCTTTGTAATACTTTCCTCTTGGCATTTTTGAATATCAGCTTCATTCAAGATGCTATAGTTTGACTACAGAAAAGGTAAATAAGAGTAAAAACGTGAGAACTTTCTGTAAGCGAGGCGAGGCAGGTGGGTTCTGTAAACAACCCACCCCCCTTATTTTCTTCTAACCATTTAAATACTAGCAATATCTTGCAGCTGTTCACAAGACCCAAAATAATTTAAGTCCCTTGTAAGAAACAAATTTCACAAAAAGAGACGCCCCAAAGAAGGAAGAGAACCACAAAGAGGCTGAAAATTGTTTTCTTATCCACATAACATGCTTTCAGAGTCAAACCGAAGGGGATAAGCAGCATCAAGAAATTATGTCTGTAAACAGAATTCATCCTCAATGGCTTTTTATTGAACTTGCTCCACAAGATATTCTGTTCTATCTTCGTTCTCAAAAAAAGATCTTATACTTCATCCTACTATTATTTCTTATGCGGATGTATAATACATCACGTATGAGGTGATTTCAGGTCCCTTTACCAGAGTGTTAAATCTTCGATCTTCAGAACATATCACGAATCTGAGAATCAACACTTGAAGCAGTGAAAACATCAACATTGGGAACCGGAAACAATTGCCAAACCATCATTTTTCTGCCTAATCAAATCTATAATACCTCCATCTCAGTGTCATTAAAAGCTTCAACGAGGCGAGGCGGCAGGTCAAGGGGTTTTTGTTTCCTGAAGCGAGGTAAGATCAAAAAGTACTCGCTTAAACAAAAGAAGCAGAAGTGAGGCAAGTGTTAAGCATCGCTTTTGCAACAGGCTTGGACCTTTTTTTTTAAAAGCTGGTAACATTTGTATTTAAGTAGAATGGAAGTAAAATCTACCCCAAAGCTTAACCAAAATCTATATGGACCCTAAAACTTCTATGATTGACTCAGTCTCCTTGGAGTAGACATTTGTACACCAAAAACAGAACAAAAAAATACATTTAAGCAGTTAAGCTTGACTTCCTGCAGGCTGTTCCTATTCTCAAAACATCTATCTTTTCTCCCTCTCCATATAGTCCACCATACACAAGCAAGGATCATCCTCCATCTTTCTCTGTTTGTATCCCCAACTCCAGGCGCCTCCCAACTGAATAGAGTCTCATCAATCTTGCTAAGCATACTCTAGGAGATGCCTTAGAGATTAAGGAAAATCTGCCACAGCTGTACAATAAAGTTGCAATGTAGGAAAAGATGTCTCACTGTCTCTATATCCTTACCACATAAGGAATATTGGTTGCACAGAAGAATTCCTCTCTTAGCTACATTGTCCAATGAACAAACTGCTTCATTGGCAAATAAACAAGTAAAGCATGCCGCTTTGTATGGCATTTTGATCCTCCAGATTTGCTTCCATGGCCATTTGAATTTTTGGTTGCCACTAAGACTTATTTGTTTGTATCCTTCCTTCACCTTGTAACTACCTTTGTTGTGCCCATTCCACCAAAGATAATCTCACCTGTTTGTATGCCTTGAAAATTTTCCAAAACCTTATAAAATTCAAGTATTCTGGGAATTTCCTCGTCATTCAAGTTTCTTCTACGGATCAGATCCCAACCTTGTTGTGACCACATTTCAGTAACAGTCTTCTGTTGGTATTGAGCTAATGAGTAGCAAAGATGTCAGGGAAGAGATCTTTGAGACTGCAGCACTCATCCATTTATCAAACCAAAAACTAGTTTTCCTGCCATTTTGTACCTTGATAGTTGATTGATTACATAGGAAAGGCCAAAAAATTTTGATGGATTTCCATAGGCTAACACCATAAGGGTTATTGACCTCTTTGATTACAATTTATTCATACCCTGTACTAAAGTGCTTGGTCCTCCTGATGGTATCTCCATAGCCACTTCACCTTAAGAGCTTTGCGCCTGTTTTTGAGATTCTTGATACCTAATCCACCTTGTTCCTTACTTCTGATGATGTTCTTCCATTTGACCAAGTGAAAGCGTTTTCTTTCGTTATTGCCTTGCCACAAGAAATTTCTTCGGACTTTGTCTAGCCTTTGAACTACTGACTGGGAAACATAGAAGACAGATAATATATATATGGGAAGAGCATCTAGAATTGAGTTTATTTGAGTTAATCTACCTCCCAAAGAAAGATATTGTGATCTCCATCTGGCTAGTTTCCTTTCACATTTCTCTAAGATTGGGTTCCAAATGTTTATGGACCTAGACTTTGCGCCCAAAGGTTTAGGCATCTTCTTCCCTTCTCCGACAATTCAAGGGTTTCAATGTAAGTTCTCCTCCTCTTCTTCTCTTATCTTCCTCTTCGATGTTCTCTTCTCTTCTTTTTTGATTTTTCCTCTGCTTCTTCTTTCCTTCGCTTTCTATTCCTTTCCCTTCTCCACTTTTTTCAATCTTTTTCTCTACTTCTTTTCTCCTCCGTTTTCTATCCTTTTCTCTTCTCCTCTTGTTTGGGAATTCTTGAAGAAGGATAGGATATTGTTCCCTTTATGATTTGGCTTTACTCTTGCTTAATATGTTAGGAGAATATTTATTATTTACTCTCTAATTTAAGAATTGAAAGATTTGCTGAATATATTATTTATATTGAGTTGATCCAATCTTTTATGTTACCTTATGTTGTTGAGGGTCTACCGGAAATAGCTTCCTACCTTCGCAAGGTAGGGGTAAGGCTGTGTAATATCTTTTATTTTTATATTAATTCCTAGGCCCCAACTAGAGGGATTTCACAGGTATGTTGTTGTATTATTTTTATATAAATTTCGCTTCAGTTGAATAAAACATGCAATGCGCTTCACGCTTCTTGCTTTGGTGAAGCAAGCCCTAGTCATTTTTCTCCACTTCTTACTTTACAGAACACTGCTCCAACTAGAAGGTGGTTGAAGAGATGCTTTTTCTCCATCGAGCATGTTCTTCTATAGTTTTGGCATCAAAAGAGACGTGTTGCAATTTGGCTTGGCAAGTAGTACTTCTTACAAGGCATTGCCTTGCAAGAAGTTCCACAACATTACTCAAGCATTCCTTGAAGCACCCAAAATTCAGCCACAAATGCTTTTGTTTAGAAAAGGTAAAGATTCAACCCAAAAATGCCTTTTCCTTCCACAATTCATAATACATTTAGGTTTCACGGCATGTTACACCTCTAATTCGATTTGAACTGACACAAATATGACGCTCAAATTAGCCTTATAAATTCCTTGGCCAACCCCTCATTATGTCTTATCAGTCTTCCGTATTTCATAATCAGACTTATAGCATCCCTATTAGGAACATACGCTTGGTTACCAAAGCAGGAGATGAGATATCTTAGTAACTCAATGGGAAAAATTCAAGAGCTATGATTAGAGAGGACATCTGCACCAGACTGCAAGGGAATCGATCCCACATCAAGCACGAGAGTATCACAACAGGATCCCTGGGTTCCCAACTATAAATTTCTTATACGATTAATGGATTCTCAAAATAAAAACAGGGTTCAAGCCAGGTTACCAGGTTCCCCTGAACCCCCATTTGATACACTGAATCTACCTCCTCTGTATGCACTTTAATTTCTACTTGAGTTAGCAGACATAAATCCCTTCTTTTAGAAAAGGACACAACTCCAACCTAAAAGCAGAAACCCAGAAAGGAAAGCAAGCAGTAAGAGAACCCAAAATGGCAATAGTTACTGCTGTATGTCTTGAATAAACTACTCCCTGCGGTCCATTTTACTTGTCATGTTTTTCTTTACATATCCTTCAAGAAAACATTAACTAGATAACTTGACTAAATTATCCTTTATTTATTCTTTGATATGGATTAGTATCTCGTTAGCCACGTTAATCTCTCGCCACATTTATTGAGTAAGCGTAAAGATGAAAACCAATAAATTATATATCAATTTGCTAAAACGACAACTATTTTGGACCGGTTAGTTTTAGTAAGCACGACAACTAAAATGAACCGGAGGCCAAAGGAGTAAAATGCATTCTTAAGGAAACCCCAGTTTTTCTAATAAAAAAGTTATTAGATATATTGACGCACCAGCACCCAGTGATCGAAAATCTTGATGGGTGTGGTTCAGCTGCTGACTTGAAGGCCTACCTTGTGATCTGAGCGAGGGTTCAAAACCAAGCTGCTGCAATTATTTTATAACTCGAGTTATGTTTTTCTGCTTTGTATTTAAATATTTCCTTCTTTTTCTCCAATACAGATTCTTCATTCTTTTTCTTATAATTTATTTATGGCTTTTCCTTTTAATGTGATTTCAATTTAGTGAGTCCTTCTCTTCCAGTTATACTTTCTTTATATTTACTTTACGTTTAGTCTAAATTTTCTTTTATATTTATGTAATTTCTTGTGATAAAAAAAAACTGTTCTCTTATTTTTGTTGAGAAAATTTGGCTGGCTAAGAAATTCCTCAAGGTAATTCATTAGTTGTGCACTGATACAGTCATACTACGCGACTTGTACTAACTTTATATTAAGAGAAGCGAGCACCCACGAGCTTAAAATCCTGGATCCGCACTGGGCCGAAGGGAGTAAAATGTATTCTGAAGTAAAGCCCAGTTCTTCTTATCGAGAAAAAGGTTACATTTTCCCCTCCTCCTACTACTAAATATGAAAAAAAAAAAAAGGGGTTAATCCATCCAAATCATTCCTCACTTTCCTCCCGTGTGAATCAACTCTAACTCGAACACTAGATATTTCCCCCTATTCTCGCAAATCTAAGTTTCAAAAGCCAAAAGAAATTTTTGGAACCAATAAACATATCGGTTTGGACACAGGTAATACAACATCATACCAAGTTTAGTGTCTAAGGAGGGTAGAGTATATGCAAAACTCAGACAAAAAAATAATTATCAGCTAAAACAACCATCCATTCAATTAATTAACTAGCAATCAACTATTTCCAGTAATCAACCCAAAAAAAAAAAAAACAGCTCCAAATTCAAAAAGTTCCCAAATTTAAGATTACATGACCAAAAATGAAATTTAAAAAAAAGGCGAAAAAGCTCTAAATCTTCAACTGTACCTGAGAGCGATGATATGCGATGACCGTGTCGGAATCATCTGAATCATTATCGATGAAATCGTAATCCATGACGTCATCATCATCGGAATCATCATGACCGTCGCCGCCGCTGTAGAAGTCATCATCGAAGGACTCGCCGTCATCGGTAGCGTCCTGCATCATCAATTCATCCTCCGATGCCATTTCTCCCTTTTCACACCCCACCCCCCGCTTCTCTATCTATATATATTGTTTGTGTATGTATAAGGTTGAGAAAATGTTTAGATGAAAATATGGAACAAAGGGGAAAGTGGTAAATGGTGTGTATGGTAGGAAAAAAGAAAAGTTCTTTTCCCTTAGATTGAGGTTACATCAAAAATATATTTCTAATTTTTTTTTTTTCTTTAATGATATGGGCTTGAAATTTTTCAAACTGATTATAATATACATTTATCGATTTGGTTGTTATTGGTTTCGACTTGGTTTAGTTCAGTTCGATTATTCAATTATTAGTCATACACAAAAATAAAAATAGTGATACATTCATAATGGAGAAAATGTGATAACAAGTAGTTAGAATGATTGATATTATAGAACTTTCAAAAACTAAATTTTGTTGTGAATAAGTTTCAAAATTCATCTTTTGGGCTTAAAAGGAAGAGATATTGGCATTTCTTGTCCCATCGAAAGTTGTCATAAACATTCATATATATAAAACCAATAAGATAAATGTTCTCGTCTTGATCATTTATGCTTTCATAAGTAGATTTTTAAAATAAAATTTGATGAAAACGTATATAAGATTTTTAAAATTATATTTTTATAAATAATGTATTATGTGTGTATAATTATAAAATATATGAATATAATTACTAGTTTGGTTTGGTTATTTCTTCGATTTTCTCAAACAGATTTCAAACTAAACCAAATATTATCGATTTTTAAAAATAAAATCAAACCATACTCAAATAATAATGGTGTATTTAATCGGTTTGGTTTGATTTTTATCCATATCGTGAATAACCCCAGATGTATGCGTGAAAATTAACTTTTATGGTGATATCATCAAGTGCACGATAGACTAAGAATGAATATTTTTGGTAGCAAGAAAAGAGTCGTCTTCATCACAAAGACTAACTCATTTGGATGTGAGGTGCAATGTATGATAAATCACAAAAAAAATAGTAATAAAGAACTTGCTCTTCTGTAACAAGTCAAAGCCTAACAAACTTCTAACTTTAGACACGTCTACGTCTTGTTTGATAGAAATTCAATTCTTAAAAATGAATATTACACATGTATAGTAATGGCAAGAAGCTTTATCCATGTGAGTCATATTAACATTCTCTTAAATAAGCACCAGTATATGAATGGTCATTGGATCAAATAAGTGAGTCAATCATCTTTACTTGACTCATTATGTTGTCATCGAATAAATTATTTAGTTCTGATTTATCTAATATATTTGTTGAATTATACATAATCATTAAATTATTCAACTTATCTTTCCATTATCGCCATGCTTCAATATTTCGTTGACAAATACCATTTCACTTTGTGATTTTTTGATCTATTTTCATCTACTCTGCTATTTTTTTCTCAAAACACATTAAAAAATTTAATGTTGTTAAAGCTAAAGGACCAAAATTGAGTTCATACTTTTTTGTCAAAACTTGACTTAATTGCTATAATTTTTGCCCCTTTTTAGTCATTTTACTTGAACTTCAGTTATACATGCACAAACTTCGAACAAAAATGGATCAAGTCAAGTAAGAATAATTGAATTTCCAATAAAAAATAATCAAACTTCATTCACCAATAAAAGGACTTAACTTCAACTACATGACAAAAGACAAAAATAGTCAAACTAAGGGGAAAAATACCTTAACTTTAGTCAAATAAGATTAAAGTTCAGATAAAAATAACTGTATATGACAAAAATGAAACTTCAAATGTTATATCTAAATTTAGACTATATCAATTATTATTTTCAAACACCATATATCTAAAATGGACCTAAATAAGCACACATGCAAAAAAGAAAGAAAAAAAGAACACAAGGAAAATGAAACATCAATATCGAAATCCAATATCCGCTAGAAAGAGAGAAAAAATAGGATAGTTTCAAATATTTACAATAAACTAATTAATATAGTCATACTTTATTTATATAAACAGTAACAAAAAATCATAGGATATATACAGTGATTATATAGTATAGTTTGTCAAAAGTAATAAAAAACATATATTGATTATAAAATACAAATTAATTATACATAAACTATACGCTGAATATATATTATGATACACTTTATACAAGAATATGAGTATACACTAAGTGACCATTTTGTTGGTAATTGAAATGACTGAATCATCATCTCACGTAATTAGGGTAAATGACACCAAGAGTCACTTCACATAAAATAATTACAAAAAAAATAATCCTCGCTGTATAGGCATGTATAGTCAGTGTATATTTGTGTATCATAATGTATATTTAGTGTATAACTCATGTATAAGTAATATACATTGTATAGTAGTGTATACTTTCTATAACTTTTGACAAACTATATTGTATAGTCATGCATAATTTCGCTGATTTTGAACTATTTTTTATGTAAATAAAATATGTGCTACTTTTTTTTTGTAATTTTTTTTACCATTTTTGTATATATATATGTATATGTAATTTCCCCACATAATTATCCCAAAATATATAGATGGGCCAACTACTAAGCCCAATCCACAAAAAAAATAGACCCGTCCAAGCTCATCATCCTTTCCATTTCTTTCAGACTCCATCACTGAAATCTTGCAAATCTCCAAGCAAACTGTGATTCGGAAGCTCGACGAATTACCTGATGAAAAACTAGAAATTCGGGATCGAACAAGTGTAGGAAGTATAAATCATGGCCGCGATCGGAGCAATGCCGGAGATTAATGGCTTCCGACAGCAAAGTCGAAGGTTTTTGCTCTTTTTCACCCTCATTTCAGCTGAAAATTTTGTGAATTGTCGGTTTTATACGCGTTCCGCGTGAGAAATTGAGGTTTTTAGTGTCATTATCGATCTCACTGTTTTTGCCTGATCATGTAGATATAATAGATTGTACTCACTCTGAACTACATCCAGTGCGTGTTATTAGCTAGTTAGAGTTTATTGTGTAGCTAGAGTATGAAATAATGAGAAGAATTGCTCATGTTTTGTTTGTTGTTTTGATTTTCTACTGGTTGGAATAGGTCATTTGTAACACTTATTCTGACAGTTCTTACGAGTTCACAATCGATTCTCATTGTGTGGTCGAAGAGAGCTGGGAAGTATGATTACAGTGTAACTACTGCAAATTTTCTGGTTAGTGAAATGACAAATTGCAGGAGTTCTTTTGCTGCTTTTTCAATGTTGTGTTGAGCTCATAGATGTAAACAATGGCTCAATTGTCACTTTTTGTTGTGTAATTGAATTTGAATTTCTATGTAATAGGTTGAGGCATTGAAATGTGCATTGTCGCTTGTGGCCTTGCTAAGAATCTGGAGAAAGGACGGTGTTACTGATGATAACAGGTTTGTAACCATATTTGTGTTAAATTTCCTCTTTCTGGGGGTCTGGAGCTGGAATTACTACTTTATGCCTTTTCTGTTTGTATTATGGATCTACTTGAGCATTGCATTTAAACTCCTGGGCTTGTCTAGTTTTTTATTAATTTTTTATTTTGTACAGTGTTTCCTTGAAATGAATTTAAAGGGAGAGAATGGTAAGTTAGCTATCATATAGTTCACATGTAAATACTGGATTTTCACTGGGTATGCTGTTGTTGTAAACAGAAATACTGGATTTGAGCCTAAGCTATTGGTTCTGCTGAACCCATGGCTAGCAGCCTAGCTCTGTGGTTTGCCACTGCCTGCTACTTCCCACTAGATAAGTATCAGGTAACAGGCAAAGTGCAAACCATGACTTAGGGTTGACAGGAAGAACTACCTTTTATTTGTTGTCTCTGCTGGGAGTTGAACCCTTGTTTTCAAGGTTTATACTCACTTCCCCAACCACTAGGCTACACTCTTGGTTGTACGATATAAAAATATAATTTTGCATATTTGCAAATTCAGTTGGGTACCCTACCTTGTAAGATCTTAGGGGTATTTGCACAAGGCTCATGGTTAACTTCGACAGAGAATTTAGATCCAAACGTTTATCTATGTTTCATCAAGCTGAGGGTCTATAGAACAACCCCTCTACCTATAGGGTACAGGTAAGGTTTGTGTACACCTACCTTTCCCATATCTCACTTTGTGGGATTACACTAGTATGTTGTTGTTGTTGGTTGGTTGTTACATATTCCATCTTACTGTTTGATTTTTCCTATGTATATGAATTAGCTTTGGTTTTCTTAAACCATTTTGCTATTAAATTTCGATTTTTCGTCACTTTGATCTGTCTATCAAATAACGACTGATGAATGACATATGAGTTACCTTTGGGAGATTTGCTTGGTGGATAACACTGCAGATAGTCAAACACTTTCGTTGAACTTGTCTCTTGATTCAAGAGTTTGCATTCTGAGGCTTGTTTTCAGTTATAAGTAGGCTAGTTTTTTGTCTCCTGTCCTATTAATGTGGTGCTGTTTTTAGGTTGAGCACTACGTGGGATGAAGTTAACGTATATCCTATTCCTGCTGCGCTATACCTTGTCAAGAATTTACTTCAGGCAGGTTTAGATTTCTTTTTGGTTATACTATCTTTCTTTGTTCCCAGACTTGATTAGGTCTTCTATCTCACATGTTGATTGAAATCATATGGGTCTTTGCAGTATTACATTTTTGCATATGTAGATGCTCCTGGATATCAGATACTGAAGAACTTGAATATTATCAGCACTGGCATATTGTATCAAATTATTCTCAAAAGAAAGTAAGTCCTTTCACTAATTAAGGATATGATGTTGGACTTATGGTGCAAGTTTTGATGAACAGACATCTTGTTGTCTGGGTAAATACATGCAAAGGACAGACAACAAAAAAGCAGCAGAATATTTTTTTGTTGCAAATGCTCCATTTGGCCCAAACTAATTTGAGTTTGGCTTCTTTTAGCAGAACGAACTCTTAACTTTAATGTAGTCTAATGCTGCTTTAGATAATTATATGAGTGTGCTTATATATACAAGTGAGTAATTTAATATATATACTCCTGTATCACACTGATTGGGGGTTCTTTTTATAAGGTAAGGGTACTTTATTAATAAAGTACCATGGAGGTGCTACAAAATACAATCAAAGCACAACAACATTGATGCTATAACTTCATCCCAAATAGGTCCAAAAATCTAAGTAGTATGACAAACTTTCAATCATGCCATCGCTACACCAAAATTACAAGTCTTTTAAACATCTGTTTATAACAAAAGAAATACGAAGTCTTTGGCTACAAAGCATCTCTTATTTCTTTGTAGTCAGATGGCTCACATGATGCATGATGGAAAACCAGGGTGGTTTTCCAGTTCTGCTTCAATCTGTTATTTACTCTTTGATTCTGCCAGCATTCCATTAAGCTTCCAACACTCAGAGGCATCACCCACTCACTGTACATCACATATACTTCGGAAAATTCTCAATGAATTAGAGTTTCAAAGAATGTCTCAAACGTTGATTTTCATCTCAATTTTGAGTACTGATTCCTTTGTTTTTTCCATATTAGAAGCTACATAAAAATACCATAAGTCATGATGTTTTATAATTCTATATATTTATAGTGTATGATATTGTTGTAGCCAAAGAAATTGACTTTCAAAATGGCAAACAGTGACATATAATATTGAACCAGCAGAGTATATTTGTATGTGTGTGCGTGCGTATATGTGTGTGTATATTTGTATATGTGTATCTATAATTTAAACTTGATTTGACATTTCTTCAGTGATCTACCCAGTGTTATCAAAGACACACTTAAAGCGCGCTTAAGCTCTGAAGCGAGGCTCAAAACGTGTTGAGCGCGGCTCAAAACGTGTTGAGCGCTTCGCCTCGCTTAATGTGCTTCAGTGTTGTCATCAAGGTTCCAAGGCATACTTTCCTTGCCAATGAACCTCTTCTGAAGAGACGTCACTGAATAATTGATATTTCACTTTATCGTAATTGTTTTTCAATTTCTTTGTTCATATATTTGTCATTCATGCTTATCAATTATTAGTCTTGGACTAAACATATATATTTGTATTTTTCTCCCTTTACGCCTTTTATTATTAAGGCCCACACTTTATCTGCACTTTGCGCTTAAAGCCTCAACAGACCTTTGAGCTTTTTTGCTTTTTTTGATTTTTATAACACTGGATCTACCCCACTTTCCACATAGTCTAGCATTTCAACCGTTTTTATACACAGCTAAAGCTATAGTTCAACCATTCTTTTAGAGGCATCTTTGGCTAGCACAATTTTTGTCTTGATCTTGACGTAGTCAAACAAAGTTACTAAGCCGTGGCTGAGATACTAGCACTTTCTATATTACATCATGAAATTAAAGCAAAGTCTTATCACAAGGAGTTGCCTTCTTTAAGCATCAGGAAGGGCATGAGAAACAGGGTTTTAAATAAAATCTGGAGTGGGCAATGAATACTCTTGGGGGGTCTAGGAGACCAGGACTAGAGGTCATAGACTTGTAGATAAAGGGAGATAAACGGCAGCGATGAACCAACAACATGCAAATGATGTTCTCTTGGAACTTTGGATAAGGTTAGTCAGGAAGTTGATAAAGTCCAGAATAGATCAGCTTATGATTGATCTTTTGATGGATTGAGAAAACTATTCCTAGGTGTATAAATGAATTTAGTCAAATCACCCCTTTGGTTGATTGTTTTCACGTAGTAAAGTGTTATGTGTTTTACGTTTGGCGATCAAAGGTGGAATATAGTCCATTCGCCATAAGGAAGTTTATCCACCTCTTGTTTTACTTGGTGTTCAGATGCTTAAAAAAAGAAGTTGTTTGTGTTGAGATACTTAAACTGTTTAATTTTGGGAAAAGGGCAAGGCGCCTAAGAGGCTAAGAGGATGGTGATACCTTTTAGGAAGTATTTTTAGCTTTTCAGGTTTTGGGTCCTAATATATAGGAGGAAATCAAATGTTGAGAAGCAGCTGCAGCCTGCATGGTAAGATTAAAAGAAACCATGTCGCAGAGCGGAAAAGAAATGAGTTGCAAGAGGGAGGAACCATATCTAAATCCAAGATACTTAGATGGACAGTCTATTGTGGTGAAAATAGAAGTTTGACGTACATCCCATGTAGGAGAGTAAAAAGTTTCTATGGTTCCATATATATGATGTACGTATGTTTCTTTAAAGATGAGAGCAAGGTTGCTATCTATTTCCTTAGTTTCACTTTGATTTGTCAATGAAGCAGTTACAATTAATACATACTAAAGCCTATGCCAGTTTGCTTCACCATATCTAGGAGGTTAGTTGATTGGCAGTCCTTGTAGTATATAAGGAGCAAGGGAGTATGTTTATCTATCTGGAAACCTTGTAATGCAAGATTGTCCTGCAATATTTTCTGATTCAGTGGATATGTGAATTTTATTCATGTGATGGGAGAAATCACGTACAAGTACACAAAATAGAGAATCTTTAAATTTTCTAAGAAATGCATTGATCATCAGGAATTGTATGTATGCCAAAAATGTAAAAAAGAAGAGAAAAGAAAAAGGTTCCACTAAAAATAATCTTCAAGGGATAAGCTTTTCTTACCAAAATGATAATCTAATAGACTGATATGACTATAGGAAGTAGTAACTTCAAGGTGAATGGTAAAGTCAGGTTTGCTACATTGATGTTGTCACTTTTCTGGATAATATTATAGGAATGTGTTCCTACTTGTTTGCCTATTTTGTTCCTCTCTTTTGTCACACACTCAAGCAACATTCACTTTCAGGTTAACTGAAATTCAGTGGGCTGCTTTCATTCTACTCTGTGCTGGGTGCACCACTGCACAACTTAATCCTAGGTGAGGTTACAGCAGTTTCAGCATCTTATCTCGAAAACTGCTTATATAGATGGATAGGTGTTATATATTTTGTGTTTCAGCCTGGATGGTAATATATGACAATCATGATTTACTGCTTATATTCTGTTGATTTTATATGAATGGAGAAATGAAAAATGGATTTCTCTAATGAAATGATGTTTTCTGTACAGTTCTGATCATGTTCTTCAGACTCCTTTACAAGGTTGGGTTATGGCTATTGTAAGTTGCAGATATTCCCAGGACTTTATAACATTAAGGTTAAAACTATTTCTCTTATACCTCTTTGTTTGATTTCAGGTGATGGCCCTTTTGAGTGGTTTTGCAGGAGTTTACACAGAGGTACATCTTTACGGATATGTTCTATTAGATTAGTAGTTCAATGATATGCACTTTAGGACCTCAGAACTGCTTCTCACTAAATTTTGCTTTACTAGAGTTGAGCCTGGTGATGATTTTTGTGTTTATTTACTATCTCATGCTTTCAGCAACCAAAATATGCTTGTCATAATATTAAAGTATACTAGACTTAGATACCATGTGCATAAGTTTTCTTTTATCTTTGCAGGCTATAATTAAGAAGAGACCATCAAGAAATATTAATGTTCAAAACTTTTGGCTGTATGTCTTTGGGATGATCTTCAATGCTTTTGCAATAATAACTCAAGATTTTGACGCAGTCATGAATGAGTAAGTTGATATCCTTCCTTTCATTTTACAATGTGAATGTTTGCATTGTGCACCTTTTGTAACAGCTGATTCTTCTCGATCTAGTTGTTTAATAACGGCTTTTGGAGTAAATATTAGAAGAACCGATATTGGATGTCTCTTTTTCTCTAAAATAAAACACTTGTAATATGCTACGACTGCTGGTATTTTGAGATAGCTTAGCGAATTAATTGTACATTGGAATAGAGAATCATTCCAATATCTTGTGATTGGAGATTATTTGTAGTTTAACTCCTGGGGATATTATCTCAGGCATACCTTGTGTTACTTCAGTTCTATTTCCATTTCTAAAGGTTTTTTTCTTTGAAGCTTTCCTATCTGTCTGTTATGTTTTATCATGATTTTCAGTTCCAATCATTACTGTTTGATGTCTTCATTCACAAATGGATTTAAACAGACCCTTTTCAAATATTAAATTAAGCATATCACAGTTTCAGTGAGTCAGACAATAGCTCTTCTTGAAAGGACAATTACCTCGTCAGATTGGGCTTCATGTTTTGTTATTGATGTAAAGCTTTATAATTTGACCGTATCTTCTGCAGTGGGTTCTTCCATGGATATTCACTGATTACGGTTCTCATGATTCTCAACCACGCACTAAGGTTTGATTTCCTCCAAATTTTCATAATGGTAGTTTATACATTTCAAGATTATGGATACATTGTCTGATCCCAGGAAACAGCCTCTCTACCTCTATTAGGTAGTGGTAAGGTCTGCGTACATTCTACCCTCCTCAGACCCCACTTGTGGGATTCTACTGGGTATTTTGTTGTTGTTGTTGTTGGATACATTGTCTGATAGTACAAGATCAGAGGTGGGTACTTCTTTTCTTGTGCTAGCTATTTCATGTTCGTGAGGCATAAACTTATTTGAAAAATTCTGTGTTTTGCAGTTGCTTAGCTTAGTCGTTTAAATTGTTCTCTTGATAAGCATTAAGTTGAAGAAACTATTTTGTATTGGCTGAGTTGATCGATATAAATCTACTCTAGGGAAGAGACAGTTCCACTAGGTACAAGCTGTCATGTTGCATTTTTCCTAAATTGTTTGTTTGTCCTATTTGCTTAATGTTTTGTCTTTTTAATTAGCTATACAGTGCGCACACACCCCTTATTGTGTTCATTTACAATCCTAGTTAACTTTAAGCATGATTCGTCTCTACACTAAAACTAGGTTATTTAGATAGAGTAACGTTGGGTGTTAATTTCACATCTGCTGCATTATTCCTTTTTTTTCTTTTCTTTTGCCTGTAGTTTTTGGGTTTAACGTTCTGTCATTCATCTGTTTTAAATTGGACCAATTGCATCATGGACCAGTGGCCTTTCAATTTTACTGACCAAGACTTGTTTGTGCAGTGGTATTGCAGTATCAATGGTGATGAAGTATGCTGACAATATTGTGAAGGTACGGTTGATTCTGGTTGTGCATATGCATTAGTTTGTGTGTTCAATGGGTTCATCAATCTAGTGCCAAGTATCATACGCCTGGAGATCACCCTAGAATATCTATGTTGTGAGCACAATGTCTGACATTCTTAATCTTTACCTAGGCTGTATTGCTTTTCTAGTTGATGAGTAAAGCAAGGAAGGTAAACTGCACTAGAGATTTCACTCTAGAAATGATGTATACTAAGTTGCTAACTTATTGCTTGAAATGCAATTACAGAGAGAACAAACATTCCAAAATATATCAGTAGAAAATTAGGACAATGGTTAGCCAACCAATTTTGGAGTGCTAAAACATTGGTTGAATCAGACATGAAGTTTAGCTACCATTTAAAGAGCCTCTTAAATTTCTCTTATGAAGTTCTAGGATGCACTCACTTACACACATCATTTAGAGTGTAGAAATGATTGTGGTGCAGTTGACAATGAGATTTCCTCTTCCTTTACTTTTGCTTTAAGTTGGCGTGCTTTTGAGGAGGTATAATCGCACAAAGAAGGACCGGGAATTTAGTCTCCCTTGCACACACAATCTCTCTATGAACTGAGAGCTTACAAGATACCATTTTAATATAGCTTGTAACTGTTTGCAGGTCTATTCAACTTCAGTTGCAATGCTACTGACTGCAGTTATTTCTGTATTTCTATTTGGGTTTCACCTTTCCCTCGCCTTTTTCCTTGGTTCCACGTAAGTATGAAAGATTTATTTTACCGCACTGTATACACCTTTGGGTCAAATTTCACAAATTTGACAAGGCATATAACTGAATAGGAATTTCAATGCTTTTTTGCAGCGTTGTTTCTGTAGCAATATATTTACACTCAACCAACAAAGCCCGAAGATAACAACTGAATTCACCTTCTGAGTTTGCTTTGCGATACCCAATAGGCATCCTACTCCAAGTTCACTTCGATTTTGTTCCTTGCCAAAAGTGTAAGCAGATATCTATATATCCTACAGCAGCTCAAGAGTTTGCCATGTCTTTATCCTTGGAGTAGAGCCCGTATTTGAATTTGAGATCGAAGGATTCTTGTGATCGACTACTATATGATATCCTCATTTGTGTCGATTCTGAATTCATATAGCAGCATTTATCGCGCCATGAAAGGTATTAGGTATGTGAATTAGATGATATTATATAGTGCAACAAGTCCTGAAACAGCAGAATACTCCAATTTATACCATAATACATTTGACATAATGCATAATTTCATGAACATTTTTTTGCTTTTTCAAATGTAATTACTAGTGATATTATTGTAATAGCAATTTGAGCAATACGTGCTTGTACAATGTACGTTGATGTTTAACACTTGTTCTGGTATTAATTTTTCGTAGTTATTTGTGGCATGGTTCATCTTACATCCAGTATTAAACCATCCTAGTCATATGCGCCGAGGGTCGGAAACAATTTCTCTGCCTCCTAATGGTAGGTATAAGGTTTGCGGATATGTTATTATCGTAGTCACTTGTGAAATTTGTAATATTATAGCTTTGCAATTTTCTTGAAGACCCTTATATATTTTTTTAAATCAAGAAATTACAACATTATTCCTCGAGTAGATTTTGAATGTGTGAATTTAATCGCATATCATCTATTACACTCTTATCATTAAATTAAAGCTTTAGAATCGAATCATATATCGAAAATAACTCCTCAATTTATTCAATGTGGTAAAAAAAAAACCTAATTTCAACAAGCCAATAAGAAAAACTAATCCTTTTATTCAATGTGCAAGTATATTTTTCATCTGTACAATATACATAACTAGGAAAAAAATTTTTAAAAAAATCACACCTTTAAGAATCCATGCACAATTCTTCACCCCCTTCGCACCATTTCCACGACTCGAACTCATAATTTGATCACATAACAATAACTTCGCCATTTCTAGTTTAAACCCGTCACCCAATCACATGACATCAACTTTATCAAAAGGATAAAATACGCACGACTCCAACTCATGATTTGATCAAATGACAATAACTTCGCCATTTCTAGTTTAAACCCGTCACCCAATCACATGACATCAACTTTACCAAGAGGATAAAAAAAAAACCCCACCCCCAACTAAGGAAGTAAAAAGGAAAAAAAGAAGAAGAAAGCATACAAATGAAAAACTGTATGCTCTGTTTTACAATTTTTTATCAATGGAGATCATCTTTCACAAAACCAGACTTGTCTCCATCCTTAATTTCTTCACAAAATCTACACACATCCCAAAAAATATCCACAACTCACATCTTCATAGACCGCGTAATCTTGAATCCATCATCTTAAAATCCTGAATCCGTCTCTGCTCTTCTCTTCTCCTCACGGAGACGTCGAAGATCCAAAACTATTCCCTCTACAATACCTTAACTCCAATGAAATTTGTCTTTCAAGTCTAAGTTGATTATAGAAATTAGCTATAAACATTTCAGCCCTTTTATCAATATCATCTTCTGATGATGGATAACTCATGGTCCTTTGAATTCCTCCTTTAAATGAATTTCTTGAACTTGATGATGAATCATAATTTGCATTTTTAGCCACATCTTGATCATCAATCTCATCAATACAAATTACATTCAATCCAGTTGGCTGTTTTTGCAAATTCTTCTCATTGAAACTCAATTGATGATATGGCCTTTTTCCAATCATATATGATGCTAATTTCCACTTGTGAATATCAAAATTTAGTAAAAAAGTTATCTTTTTTACTGCCCTTTTTAACTTTCCTAATAAAGACCAATCATCTATCCCCATTTTTGTTTGGCTCGATAAATAAAGCACTGAATTGACGAACTATTTCAGAATATAGAAACGTCGAAAATGAAAAAAAGGATAATTTGTTCTTGAACAAAGATTTTTTTTCCCTACTTGTTGAAGAAGAATTTGGATAATTTGATTTTTTTGAGATTATGTTGATTGTTTGGTTTTTTTTTTTCTTCTTTGGGTGGGTGGGTGGGGTATATATATAGTTGAGATAAGTGGACTAAGTCATATTATGAGGCTTTTTAATATATATATTAAAAAAAAGAAGTAATTAATCAACTATCTTAAAGATTTTTTTTTTAAAAAAAAATTGATGAAAAAATAATTTGGACTAAAACACCTTTAAGTTCATTTGAAAGGAGATCTACCATTATGCTAGACTTTGCTTATTTTTTAGAAGGTTCAAGTTTAATATATATATATGAAAATATAGAAAATTTACCTTATATATACAGTGTAATTTTTCGCCGAGGGGATTCGGATGAACCCCCTCCCCATACCCTAGGTTCGCCTCTGCATGCAAGTCTTGACAGATCGATATGACTTCATACTATATTCAACATATCTGATATATCATGTTGAATTAATTATTCATAAATTATATCACATCGATATCATTCCAAAGTTACAACGCGAAAAAAACACGTGAATTGCAAGTCATGATATACAAGTACGAGTTCATGTTATATATATACACACAATAGTTACCTTGTCGGATTGATTACAGATCATATCTCTCATGATTCGAATCTTAACTTATTTCGAAAACTTGTAACACGTTGACTTATTATTGTAAGGGTATATATGTCATTTATCTTTGCTCGTAAACCTAAATTCATTAATTTTAAATTCTGATTCCGTCTACGTTATGCATGAAGGTGGCTATAGAAGTTGGTAGGGTTAAGGAAAAAAATAAATAAATACGTGGGGAAAAATACAACCGCGTTATATATAATATGACAGCTACACACGTTTAAGCTTTAAGCAAAAAGACTTTTTTTTTGGTCAATTTTTATTTTTTTTAAATTATTCTTTCTTGGAAATTTATGTTAATTTTTTTTGTTTTTTTTAATAATGTTATTAATTAAGGTTTAATTGGTTTCATCGAAGAATAGTCCTTAGGATTAAATTAATCAAAGTTTGATTAGTATATGATAAGAATTAAATTAATGACTTAATTACCCAACTAATCATTTCTTGTCTGGTTGGTTAAGATTTAATTAAGACTTAGTCTTTCTTATTTATTAAGAAAAATAATAATATAATTGTTTTAAGTTATTTGTTATAGTTTTAGGTTTTTTTAAGGTTATTTTAGAGCATATTGTTGAGAGGAAGTCAATGTTTTATACATATATTATTAATCGAGTTTAAGTTATATATACTGTGGGAGCGAATTCTTTTTAAAAAATATTATTAGGTCAACTAAAAGATATTAATTAACGGGTAAATCGTCTTAAAATTTGAGATTAAACAAATAAAATTTCCAAACAAATATTAGGTAGAAAAACAAGTTGTTGTCTTCCATCTCTCTTTTCTCACCCAGACTTTTATATCTACGTTGAAGCGCGATTATTCTAGATTTGTACTGCATAGGGTTCTATTTGGAGGAGTGTTTCCTATCAAGAATTTTTTCATACATAAAACTCAAATTCGAAATCTTAGTTAAGAGAGAAGCAGCCTCATCCGCTGCAGCTGCACCACACCCTTTAAGGGTTCTCTCTCTTTTTTCAAAAGTGTAATATGTTTTAGTTCTAATGTGTATTTCATTCTATTATCAATTATTTTTTTCCGCCTTAAAATAAGTGTCACTTAAATTTTAAAAAAAATCCAACTAGAATAAGTGTAATCTTAGAAATTTAAGATAAAAATTAATAGTATTATATTTTTTTCAATTATACCTTTCAATCAATTAATTTACTTAATAGTGCTATTTTTTTTTTTAATGAGTATGAAATGAGTTAAAATGACACTTATTTTGAAATGAAAGGCATAATTAAAATTCGTGAAAAGGGTTGAACGAGTGGAATGAGAGAAAACGGCTCGATCGATAAAAAAGAAGAGTAGTCTTCCTACAACCTGGCAAAATCATTATCAATGATTCCGAGCAATTCTCAACTAACATATGCGATTTATTCCCATAAAGATTATAACACAGGAGAAGACTGAATTATTGTCGTTGATGACAAATTAGTTAACAAAATCCACACCTTTCATTCTTGACAATTTAATGAAATAATTAATGATATAAGTTTAATTATACCATAATAAAAATTATATTGCTACCCATTTGGGAACAAATGTATATTTAATTAATTGCTGGCTAATTAGTAACTAGAGTAGTAGGTATGAATATATAATTTAAACAAAAATAAAGGAAGAGAGAGAAGAAAAGAAATGTATTTTATTTTATATTATATGCAACTAGTTATATTTTACATAATGATATGATATAATTTCAACTATATGATCTGAAGGGGAGGAGAGAGGTGAGCGAGATCGAGAGAGGGAGGAGAGAGGCGAATTGTATATGTATATTTATCAAATTGTATGTGTATATCTGTCAAATAATTATATATGTGTAACTAATATACATATATATTTATATATCTGACAAACGAGATCGGGAGAGGGAGGAGAGAGACGAATCGTATATGTATATCTGTTGAATTGACTATGTATATCCATCAAAATAATTATATATATATGGCTGATATACATATGTAATTGTATATCTTGTAAAAAATTGCAGAGAGAGACATCTGCAATTTTTCTTGAAGTCAAAGAGTTCAATTTTGACCAGTGGGGACAAGAAGTATTAAAGCATATGCCTAATTATGATTATTTTTTTTGGGTCAATTTAGGGGAAATAATAAGTAAATTCACTCTAAATTAAATATTATTATTTTGGAACTTGGATAATGATTCAAATTCTGAGCATTCAAAGCTATTAAAAAAAAGCTGCACAATACATAGGAATAATAGGTCAATTTTTCTAATACTTGGAAACTAAGTCTCCATTTTTGCCACTTTATGTTATCATTAATTATATTAAATGAATTGCCTAATAAAAATATAAAATTTTAATTTAAACTAGAATTAAAAAAGAATAAATGCGTAATTAGTAACTACTAATTTTTAATTAGTTGAAAGAAGTATACGCATCTTTCTCCTTTCATGGAAAGTATTTAATGCTTCAAAGAAAAAGCAAAAATGAAGTCAATAAGAAGCAAATATTAAGGTTTCCCAAACAAACAAGTGATCCAATTTCTAAACCTTTGGGATGCTCAATTTACCATTATTCATTAACTTGAATTCACAGACCAGATTTACAGAGAATGCGCAAGCAGAAAGCACTCTGTGCGCGACAATAATAACCGGGGTAATGAGCTAAATTCTATACAAAAGAGGATGATAACATATCATCCACAACTCAACATTAACGATGACTGTGGTTCCTGAAACTATCATCATATGCTATAAAAAGGGCTATAGTAAATTATCATTGAAGATAATTGTGTGTACCTATCTGGACGGTGAAAAGAATCTTCTTAGCATACTGAGGTGTTGTGTATCAAGAGAATGACCCTAAATCCAAACTATCTGTACCGACCAGCCAAAGATGTTTCACCAGTAATCCAATCCTGCCATGTTTCAATTCAGAGATCAATAGAATTACTCTTGAGCACATCATTTATCAGGTAGTTTGAGTTTACTAGAACCAACTCTAGCTAAGATATACTGAAACAGGCAGGATCAGTGTCAAATTCCATGTAAACCATGCATAATAGAGCATAAAACTATGCAATAGTTTGCTATACACATAATCAGCATTGAAAAAAGAGTACAAAGTTGGCAACAAAGTGGTACCATGTCGGGTCTGTATTCACACACATTAATAACTTTCAAGCACCGATATAGACAATTTTTTATTAAGCAGAGTAAATGAGTTCCACCTTATCTATAAACTTAGATATACTTGACCATGCCCACAGGGTGTTATTTTCAAACACCTACATCCACTGACAGAAGACAGAGAGTGTTGCATAGGGGCTTCAACCAAATACACAAGAATAGGATGCTACCCCTAATATTTGGTAAGGAATATAAAGTAGGTTATCCAAATAGTTTAGGTATAAACCTGACATTTCTAAAAAGTCTAACGCATCATCAAATTTTAATGAGGATCAGGTAGAAGACCTAAAAGTTCAACCAGGGCCATATTACTATATTAGTCAATAAGACAGGTCTTAACACCTTGCTTCTCTAAAGCTATCTATTACGCTGAAACATATCAACTAATTATTGAAAGTACACTATGTATCAACCTGTTGACATACTGAGACTACAAAGGTAATCATTTTATTGCAGATATCATTCAACAACACAAAAGAGTGCCAGGAGAATGCATACCTATAGTAATTAACGGGGAAGAAGGGGTTCTCTGTCATCAGATCCAACGCGATGGCTAGCCTGTAAATGTCATAAAAAGATATGAGAAATACATGCATGCATAATCTTTTGAATTCTTTTTTTCTTTTTTACAAGTTGATCAGAGTCTTACATCTTCACTTGCCCCAGCCGCCATATTTATGAAGGATCCATCCTTTGACCTGTAGAAATCAAGCACTCAAATTTTCTTCCAAAGAAACAGCAATAGACTGATGATATCAAATGTGTTTTAAGAAAGGCATAATAACTAAAGATTTCACACAACATGCATCAAACCATTAAAGTGATAACTATGATTAGCTACAACACTTGCATGGTTAATAAGACCATATATTGAAAAACTATAGTTTAATGGAAACTAAAGAGGAAAAGAAAAAGGTGGGCCCTCCATTGGACCAGAAGAAGCAATTGTTTCATCTTGACCCTGCCTGATTTCATGTCCACTTAAAGTAAAACAAGACCTCTCTGCTCTTGGAAACGAGGAACTTGATGAAATTCCTATTTTGTTTTCATAATTCAGAAAGTAATGTCAGAAAAGCACCATGGCAGTGGGAAAAAATGAATACAAACTAGATGAGGTTCAATGCGTCTAATACATCAAGTCCTGCATCATCATTAACTGGAAATACTCCCATCAGCCCAAAATCTTCTAATAAACAAAAAAGAGCTCTTGATCTTATGAATAGGAGTTCTCAATCATATGCTTCCTCTATCTTTCTTTTCCTTTTTCCAATTCTGAACTGGCGAGTATTTCCTATTCTAATGTTTTTGACATGAAAGCACTTTTTTTTTTCATGCTTCATTTGCCATTAACTTCTCATTTCAAAGGTTTTTAGCAGTCATTAACAGGTTTCTCGCACGAGAAAAGTTGGATCCTCCTCTCATTTTTATCCATTCTGACACCCTGTGAAGACAGCCACAAATTGAGGTGTCATTAAGCCAAGCACCTTCTTCATCACTTGTTTTTCTTTTTTTCCCCTATTCAGCAAGCAGACCATTTAGGGATGTTTGGATTGGCTTTTTTTTTAAGTGACTTATAAGTTAAAAGTCAAAAGCCATAAGTTGGAAACCCCAACTTTTGGCTTTTTACTTTTTCAACTTTAAAAGAGTGCCTAAAAGCAATTTTTATTTTACTCAAACACTCCAAAACTAAAAAAAATGCCTAAAAGCCAAAAGTGACTAAAAATAAGTCAATCCAAACACCCACTTAATGAGGAAAGCAAAAAAAAAAAAAAGTAATTTGGATATATATTTAAGGTTGCAAAGCTTCTCTTTTCGAGGGGATACAGAGCTTATGAAATTTCAAGGGCTCCATATCTAAGGGGAAAAAACCAAAAATACTCACTTGGCTGCATGAAAGATATCTTGACCTTTTGTGGTCAAGGATAGAACTCTGCCATTGGCCCTTCAAGATTCACTCAGTTGCAACTAGCATACAGAGGGCATTAAAACTTTCTTAACATCTAAGTCCCTAGCTATTCTCACACCAGGTCAAGTGGTGTACACCATCCTAATGTACAGGAGTTGCATATTTCCAATTCTTTAATAATGTTTGCAATCGTATATGTATACACTGTAACCTGAGTCCAATATCCACCCAGACTTTTGGAGTTTAGACAGTCTACTCACAATAGCAATTCCTATGAACGACACTTTATCCAAAACAATCTAAAGGGCAAACCTAGTGACAAGCATCTGAAAGCCTGTTGAGAAAAGACGTTGCAGCGTAACCCTGATCTCTTGTCTATATCAGTTTGGTTTTCACAAAACTTGAAACTTTAAAAAAGAGCGCACCTATAATTTTTCTGATAATCCATTTCCAGGCTGCTGTTTTGTGTATCATCCTTGACCTTTGCAAAAGGTGAAAAGAACTGAAAAATTGAAGCTTGATGTAAGTCCAATTAAAAAACTAAGCATGCCACTCAAAATAGATAACAGCATCCAAATATAACCTGATGCATCGAGATAAACACAATGGAGATTCCTAAAATAAAGTTCATAGTAAGAGAATGTCCAAACAGTACAGCAGATGCTATTCCAGTGAAAATAGTGGCAACAGTTGATGAATACTTCTTCAGAATTGTATCTGCAAACGTAAAAACGAAGCTGTGATTAGTTAATGCTTTTAATTAATACATTTACAAGACAGTACAAACTACCGTGGAAAATGAAAAGTGCACGTTGCTTGCTCACTACCAGAAATTAGACCTACCTTGTAAGAACTAGGAATCTAAATTCAATAGCAAATGCAAAATAACTAAAAGTTGAAGCTGCCAATTTTTGGTGTGCACAAATTGGACAAATTTAACGAAAAAAGCTCGGGTCCCTCATACAACAGAAATATAAAAGACAAATTTTATGGAATATAAATCGGATGGTTAGACAGGATCTATACACAGATGCATCTTATTGAGCGCAAATAATAAGAGGTTCCATTTTAATAATTCAATCAATTCTTCAAAACTACATTCTATTACCTTCATTGATAATAGTCAAAAATCTACTTGGGAAGCCAAATAAGTGAAAGAACCTCACCTGCATACTTGAAGAAAAATGAAGACAGGATTCCCTGAGCTGCATTATTGCATATTAGAAACATTGTTGCTCGTGAGTGTCCCCGTAAGATATCGAAATTGTCAGGTCCTGAAGAGCATTTGATACAAAATTAGCCATGAGTAAAGGGATTAAATAATTTCTGTGCATAAACCAACAGCCAGAAGTAGGAACACATCCTCAACAATGGGAGAGATGGATCGATGCATTACAAGAATTTTAGCAAACTCAAAAGACCTGGGAAGTATAAACAAGTGTGAATCCCGCTATGGATAGTACTCAATCTAAGGGTGACACAATCCATGCCCAGATTGTTAACTTTTTAAATTATGACAAGTAACTGCTATATGTCTTCATTTGATTCCTCTCAATGAACTAGTTTGTATGTAGGGGAATGTCCCTAGTGAATCAGCTGCATGCCATCACCATAGCTTCCCAAATATCACCTTCCTCCACATGGACTTTTCCTCAATTGCATATCTTCAACGCCATTTCCCGTCATGCTCCTTTAAGGTCTCTAACTCCATATTCCCGAGCTCAATATGTAAAATTATCTTGTTCCAATTCATGAGGTGAATTTTTTTCTCCATTTGCATTATCATACATATAGAGTACTTTACAGGATATTGACCTGGTTTAAAGCAGTGTCATGACTTCGCATCGATACAAGGAAGTCGGAGCTTTTCCAATTGGAGAAGTGAGTGATACTGATGTTTTGACCAGAGTAGGGGGATGTAACAGTAATATTAAATCATCTACTAGATATTGGATCTCCAACTAAGTGAAAAATACAAACAGATGAAACGTTCGCAACCGATGATACAGAGGTAAGCGGAAAACCAGTATCTCTCAATCACAGGAGATGAGGATAGGGACGGGGAATACTTTGATAAAAGCAACACTTTTACAGTGTTCCACGTGCTTTAGGTCTTTAAAGATGAAATACTTAGAAGAGCAGGTCGTCTCAAGAGAGGAGCCACTGAGTACATCTTCAACTGATTCTTGTGGAATCATGGGAAAAGAAATGGGCATCACAGAGAAAAATCTTAATAGCACCAGCTGATAAGCTTGTCACTTCGATTGGTTATCTATTCAAATATTATTATAAAGACCCTAATAACTGGATGCATCAGGGAAGTGATAGTACAAAGATACAGGAATCAGAATCTCTTAAATTACTCTTGATTTTCGCTCTAATGGACACAACAATATATATGTAAGTTGTAACTCATTCATCAAGGGGGTAAAAGTTACAAAGGAAAGAAAGTAAAGATACCCTGAAAATAGAATCCCAAAGAAGTTACTAATTTGATCAGTTTTTTTCAGATATTATGCATTAATTACATGTTTATAAATGTCAAAACAGCTTCATTCTTAGGCAACACAAAAAGGATAAGATTTCCCATTCATACCTTTGTAAATGACAGTTCCAAGTATGCCTAAGAAGTTGAAGATTGCACCATATCCGTACAGAAACAAATTCTGCAAAGAACAATGTATGGATCATTAATAAAGTCATAGACGTCCATTAAATAAACCACACCAAGAGGCTACAAGTATTTCACTACTTGGAAGATCATGATTATTATAATATTAGCTTTGTATAATAATACCAAACACAAATATTGCTCAGAAAAAATAAATCTGATTATTAGCAAATCAATGTACGATTCTATGTGATGGTTCAAACTGACAGTGAAGAAATATTGGAAATGGAAGAAGAAGAAGCTATGGAAGAGAACATGTCTATTGTTTTGCCTGGGATCCAGTTGAATGAAGTCAAACTCACTGTAGCAGCTTAAAGCACTTAAGGAACAATCAACAGCAAAAGCTCACCTGATGATAAATGCTGGTCTCAAATTGGCTTTTCAAAGCATATTCATTGTAGACAGATGCCAGTGAAGGAACAGTGACCTGAATCATTACATTGCATCAGTTTCTATAGATTAAATAAGGCAACCAGGTGTAAAGTCAAGAAAGCATGGCATAAAGGTTTCTCCAGTACAAGTGGCATTGTATTGTGAACCACAAATATTCTCTTAGGACACAAAAGAAAAAGAAAGGGAACATGGGTGAATTAATGCCCCGATCCCCCAAGGTAAAATATTTATTGAAGGCAGTAACACTCAAAGCTGGAATATCTGATGGATTACCCCAGTAAAGAATGTGAGTAGTGATTAAGAATTATCTTCATATTAGTACTTACGAAAATCAAGGTATACAAATATGCCCCTGTTGTCACTGCAAGACCAAAAGCTGGTGCACCTTCTGGCAGAGAGCGCAGCTGATTCACACTGATGCCAATAAGCAATAGTGCAAGAGCCTCCCACTGTGACCATTTAAATTTGATAGTCATATATAGCTAGCATTCTTTCAGGGTCCAAGATGCATAAACACAGCATGGACAAATCTAAAGATCAATTAAATACAGTTAATAAACAAAACTCTCTTAGCTTAACCAACCTGAATTACGGAAAAACGACGTTTCATAATTATCTTTAACATGACTGCAATTACCAAAACCTGCATGTTTTAAGAATCAAAAAAGAAAAACAATCACCAACTAAAAAAACATTTGAGAAAGTAAATCAATCAGCAGCAGAAGAGGAAAGATCTAGTACAAGTATGACACGAAGTAAGTGAATCCTCACATTAGGAATCAGAAGAATAATCACATCATCCATGAATACGAGCTGCAATTAATAGACTAACCAGCTCTCCACCAAATCCCAACTACAAACACTTGATGTGAGCCTATCGGCTCCATCTTTGGAGGGCAAGGTTACCCATGGAAACCTGTGCTTGTGAGTTGGACAGGCAGCCTGGCGAATCAACCAAGGTGCACACAAGTTGGCCGGGCACAACTGATAACATAAAGGGAAAAAAAGGACTACCCATCTCAACCATCTGAAGAGAAATAAGCTCATAATTGTTTATCTTCCAATCAGTCTTGAGTGCACATGTGAAAATTTTAACACCTACTAGAAAAACCTCACTGTGGACACTCAATTAAAGCTAAAACTGAAGCAGAAACAAAAGATAGCAAACAGCGTTTGTAATTAACCTAGCATGTCAGATCTGAATTCTCACAAGTAAATTGCAAAGTCTGAAAGTTTCAGCAATAACTATAAGCAAATGGATACCTTCAAGTTACTCAACATCTTTACAGTAGCAGGGTTAAAATATAACTGCACAAAGTAACAGAAGTGTCATTAGGAAGTGTGAGAAGATAGTTGAACTCCAATAACTTGCGCCAAAACTGCAAAACTTTAGGGCTAGACAAGAAAGTGAGCCCTTATGAGTCACGTCAAAAGCATAAAAGATAAAAGTATAGATGCAGAGGACATGAATCCCGAATTACCAATGATCTTAACATAAAATTTTGAAGAAAATAATCACAACAAAAAGAGAATATATGAGAAGGTTAAATAATTCAACTTGAAATGACAATCAAATCTCTTCATGCCAAAGTTCTCAACTTTCAGGGAAGATACTCAATTTACTTTCTGATCTAAAGCAATAAAAGAGGCTATAAAAGAAATCTTCTTGTAATGTTTTTTTTTTGAGTATATGTATATAGATATCTATAGATTGGAAAGCACATGACATTTCTAAATTAGACTAGAATAGTACACTACTAGGAGAAAAAAAGAAAAATTAACAGCCATACATATAAATAAGTATGCTTTAATCCCAAGCTAGCTGAGGTTGGGTATATGAATCTCTTTGTGACCCATTCCTTGTATTCATTCCCATCTAAGATAAGGGCAGTAAGTCATGAGAATTTTGATAAGCATCACACAAGTAACAACAACAACAACAATATACCCAATGAAATCCCACTAAGTTGAATCTGGGGAGGGTAGAGTGTACGCAGACCTAATCACTACGTCGTGGAGGTAGAGGGCGTCTCTGAAAGACCCTCGGCTCAAGTGCATCAAATCCAAGTAAAAGAAGGAGGAAAAAATTATAAGAAAAGTACAGTAAAGTCTACAAAAAAGAGCAATAACAGCAGCAAAATAGTGTAATAATAGAAACACACTAAACAACATATGGCCAGAACTTCTCCACATGACCTACTAATATCCAAATGAGGAACGAGAGAAAAAATTTACCTGCATGATAAACTTAAGGTAGTTATTAATAGCATAAAGCAGAGCAGGTACAGCCAGAAGCACATTGTTCCGAGCAGCCTGAAATTAATAAAGGAAAAGCAGTTGGTAACAAAAGTTGCCATGAACATTCTTCACTGTTATTCTTAAATCCCACTTGTCTCCTAAGTGGTAGAGGAATGTCAGAGAAAGAACTTCTGAACAGTTAGATTCATTAACTCAAAGCTCAGATTGGCTTATGTATTAAAGAACAAAGCCCATTCACATATTAGTTAGAAAAAATTAACTTGGTGAAATAGAAACCTATTACTCTAACTCTGTGGCCAGATAGGTTCCCACCTTTTACCAGGTGATGTGGTGCTGGCTGAAGGACCAAGCAGCTGAGCAACTGCTTTAGGCCCCCAATTTATTGAGGCTCCATTAATCATCCATTAAGTATTATTAGAAGTCAGTAGTCATCATCATTTTTGGTTATTGTTTCTATGTTCCTTGTATACTGGAAAACAAAGGAGAAATACAGAAAAGAAAGCTAACATTCTATGTAGGTTTAACAAGGATGATTAAACTATCTATAAGGAAGTAGGAAAATACATATATAAGGATAAACATAAGAATAGCCTTCACTATCAAAAGTTTAGATTTTGCATCTCAAAAAGTTAACAAAATAGATTTTAATTTTAAATAGAAATAAATAAAAGATTTTATTTAACTTGAACTCTTATTAAAGTTTGGCTGTAAGCCACTCCTAGGTGGGTGGGTTCATAACCTACTTAACTCCCCCTGTTTATGTTAAATATTGTCGTTCTCATAAAGGTAAGTAACACTATTGGTATACGGAGAAGTCAACAACATACCCCGTATAATCTCACAAGTGGGGTTCTTACCCCTTCCTTAAATGGAAAAGAGGTTGTTTCTGATAACCCTCGCTCAAAACTGATCAAAAAGATGACAGCAACAAGCATGAAGAACAAAAAGAAAATACAATAATCAAGGCTAGGGAAACAACCAATAGAAATTAAAAATCTAAGAATACAAACATACCAAACTAAAACTAGTACTCCAGAAATGGAAAGCAAAGCACTAGACTACCTACTAACCTATTATCAAAATTTTCGACCTCCACACCCTCCTCTCAAGGATCATATCCTCGGTGGGAAAGTAGATGCAGAAATAAGAGACCAAATGTTTTATTATGAATGTCATATAGTTTAATTAAGTGATTTATGTAAGGTTAGCAGTATCGAGAAATTTTCTGGTTGTCTGTCTGCACTATAATTTGTATTATTGTTAAATGAATATTTAAGATTAATTGCTAAAATATATGAGCATAAATTGAATTTTACATGACAAAGACAATAATGTAAAGAAGCTTTTTGGGGAAAAAACCCAACAATATAGTGAAGAATTTTGGGATTCCAATGAACAGATCCTGCTTGTTGACAATAGTGTGTTGTTCATACCCTATATCTCCATTGTGTGTTGAACAATACAAAATTATAAACTCCAATAAACATTGGCTGGTAAATCATAAAACTTTCTCCTATTCATAGAGCTTTATAAATGTATTTTCTCTTTCCATATGTTTCAACAGAAAAACATATCCCCTTCAGATGGAAGAGCCTCAAATGACTTGAGAGGGAGGAGTAAAGGGCAAAGAGAGAATAGACAGCATACTGGGAAGAAACTTTCTAAAATAAACTCAAGTATCATCTAATATCAATTAGAGTCATTCAAGGTCGGAGAGGGGAGTAAATTCTGGAGGACATACCTTGTGTGGATACATATTATTGAAAGATGAATTCCAGAGATTGATCAGAACATCTTACCAAGGAGACTTGACAATTCAACAAGTTCGGAGGACACAAGTGGAGAGACTTTTTGGAATTTGAGATTTAGAAGGGAATTTCAAAATTGGGAAGTGACTGAGTTTCAAAGAATGTTAGTCTACTACATAGGCAAGTCAATCCAATTGATAACCCTGATGCTTGGTGGTGGGACCTGAGTAATAATGGAGTATTATCTGTGAAGACCTTTTAAACTTTTGATTAGGGAGGAGCATGTTTTTCCATGTAATACAATCCAAAGATGCTGAGGAAGGTGTGCTTTTTTACTTGTTTGGCCACTACAGGGATGATTTTGATAGCGTAAAATCTTAGAAGACAGAAGGTGGTCTGCATCAATTGGTATTACATGTATACGGAAGCGGGTGAGAATGTGGATCATTTTCGTCTATATTGCGGGTCAACCATGAGGTTATGGTGGGATATGCTTAGGTGGTTTCTGACTGGGCAAATGCCAAAAACTGAAAGATTTGATGTTCAGTTGGAAGAGTAGGAAAAAGAGGAGAAAACGAAGGGCTTGGATCATGGTTAAACATGGTTCCACTAGAGTTGATGTAGATTGTGTGGAGACTGGAGAGAGAAATAAGAGAGCTTTAGAAGGAGTAGGGTAGAGTTTCTCTCTGTCAAGGAGTGGTCTCCATTCTCTTATTTTCTTTTGGTGCACATACCAAGGTCCTTGTTGTATAGACAGTTGAGTAAAGTTTATAGAGAATCATATATTTTGAAGATTCTCTCCCTTTTGCTATACCCCTTTTATATAAGCCAATTTGGCCATGTTTATGAGAAAATACTTTTACTTGATAAAAACAAAGTGTAGGTATATTCTTTGGTATACATGAAAAGGACACGTCTCAGTGGAAACATTCTTTTATTTTTTGACACAACTTCACATGAAACTTGTATATCTATTTAGAACTAGTAAAATCACTTTGAGTATTAACAAGTCTTACCTGGAACAGTGTGGAGAACGAAAGAAGAGACTTCTCACCAGCCTTCTGGTTTCGAGCCTTCAAATGATACAAGAAATTGAGACATTTTAAAACAAGTGAAAGGTATCAAAAATTAAGAACAAACTATGATGCATATGAGTAATACCAGGTTGGAAGCTCATAGAAAAATTGAAGGTGTAGAAGGTTATAGAATAAATTAAGTCAATGAAGAGAGAAAAGTCATACCTCTAAGCATAGCATTACTAGTGCAAAAGCGACTTTTGCCAACTCAGTCAAAAAATTAACACTAATGGGACTGAACTCGAATTTTCCATCAACTTTTGACATATATACAAGTATAGGCTGCAATAAAAGAAAGAAATGAAAATATATGTTATTCCATATACATATATGGCATAACTTAGAAACTTACAAGGAAACCCCAAACATTCCAGTAGTACTAGGTTCAAAATAACTTCTCTTTTCAACCATGTTCTAAGAAATAACTACTCTAATACACATTTTTCTTTAAATAAATACAAATTCGTCATATTCAATATTCAACACAAAAAAACTAAACAAATCAAAAGCTCAAAGTCATACCAAAACCTTCACTAAATGAGGATATTTAGACTATGAGGTACTTTTATTGGCGTAATCTAAGTACGTGTTTTTCCATGGAAAGCCATTCAAAGATGATTTTGTAAAATCATGAGAAATTTGATGTGACATTCAAAAATGAAACTTAGACTTACCCATCAATTTACGCTTTTGAGCCATTTTACCTTCTATATTCCAAGATGACTCAGTTTTATTAATATCAATATTTCTGCATAATTTAGCAGATTTTTATACAAGAATCACAATTATCTCAATCAAGTATCAAGCAGAAGCAAACATATTTAAAACTACAACCTGATAGTCAAAGGAAAAAAATTGTAGGATAGGCCAAAACATATTCAACATAATCCAGCAACTAAATTCAACCCTTCAATAGCTCCAGTATTTCTCAATGGTTGTTCCAAAGGTAGGCTCTCCCAATGATAAGAAAGAGAGCTAACGGAACCACAGTCACATACTGCAAAAGTTAGGCTTCCGAAACAATGCCAACATGCCTAGGTATTGCTCTTAATGTATTAACCCAGAGAAAAGGGATACTATTGAACTCTCGGAGACTAATGTCTTCTAAACTAAGAGTCTTAGAGCTTTGCTTCAACATCAAAGGTAGAACACAAAATGTGAAGTAAATGTGAGTTACTGAGTTCGAACCAAGTTTAGTATGTCAGGGAGAAGGGTAGAGGGACTGGTTCATTATCCTCAAGCTCCAAAGCTACAACAACAGCTTTCCAGGTCATAAGAAAAATGACTCTGCACTAAGATACACCTGTGGGGGCTGCCTCTCCTACTTTATTTCACCAACTAACTCCACATGTCATAAGACTTTTATCAACTTTCAGCATTTGTTATGATACAGATGCTTAAGTTTGACAGGTTGCAGTTCCTGATACTCAGGCTTCTACATTATTTTTGCAAATGAATTTGTATTTATTCACCTTCCAGGCACTAATGCATATGTCTTCTTTACTCTGTGGCTTTTCAATTCACCAAAAAAACTCACTTTTTCTAGCTCAACAGGGTTCGCTTCATACTAGTTAACAGTCTACATGCATATTTAATTCAACAAAATCACAATAGAAAGAGATCTTGAGCTGATTATTTCTACCTTAATAGTTAAAAAGCAAGTACCAAAACCATACAAACTGCAAAATTCACGATGCGACTTTCACATAAGCTACAGCAGCAAAAAATTTATGCTTGTAAAGCGACAAAAATGCAGTCACTCACAACCAAAAAGAATTTAAAAGAGCAAGTTTCCAGTGATAGATCAGTGCGACGATCGTAGGCTTTTGTATCTGTTCATCTTCCAGCCACTGACGCAAATGTCTTCTTTAAAATTACCAAAAAAGCTCAATTTATCTAGCTCAAAAAGAATTTCTTTCATACTAGTAAACCGTCTACGTGCATAACATCTTTAAAGTTACCAAAAAAGCTCAACTTTTCTAGCTCAAAAAGGATTTGCTTCATACTAGTTAACCCACTGCATGCATATTTTATCCAACAAATTCGCAATAAAAAAAGATCATTCTTCAGCTGATTATTTCTAGCTTAATAATTGAACAGCAAGTAGTAATACTATCATCCAAACCGCAAAATTCACAATGCGAGTTTCACATAAGCTACAAAAGCGAAAAATTTATAGCTGTTAACCGACCAAAATGCAGTCACCTACAACCAAAAAGACGATGAAAGCTCAAGTTTCCAAAGACACATCAGTGTGATTTAAGATCATAAGCTTTTGTATACGTCTTCTTTACTTTGTTGCCACACTTTCTAGCTCAAACGGATTCGTTACCTACCAGTTAACCGTCTACGTGCAAACTTTATCCAACAAATTCACAATAAAAATATTTCAGCTGATTATTTCTAGCTCAATACTTGAAGAGCAAGTAGTAATACTATCATCCAAACCGCAAAATTCACAATGCAAGTTTCACATACCTGTAAACCGACCAAAATACAGTCGCCGACAACCAAAAATACGTTGAAAGCACGAGTTTTCACCGATACATCAGTGCGATGATGATCATACGCTTTTGAAACCGTTCTTTTGTTAGGCGAAACCACCAATTTCGAGTGACAAACACTGCATTCCGCAACTGCATTCATCTTTCTCAATTCGACTCTCGCCGGAACTCGAATTTATACCGTCAATGCCTAAACTTTTCCGATCACCGAACGGACTATCGATCGATTTACCGAAGGAATTAAGCTTTGGAATTTTTGATTTGTGCTGTTGGATCTGAATATTTATTTGAAGGAACAACCCAAAGTCCTGAAAGGGTAAGTGAACTGAAATGACTTAATTACCCATAGATTGGATGTATAGGCAATAGGGATTGAAGAGGGTATATTTGCCTTTTCAGGAGGGAATTTATTTGTTCTAATCTATTTTTAGTGGTAATAAATTTTGAAATTTTGGATAATATTTGGTATGCATTTTATTTAGAAAAAAAATTAAAGTTTTGTGACTTATTTTTAAAAATATTTGAAGATTAGATTTTTGAAATATGATTAAATTTTATGACCAAAATAGATGTTTAAAGATAAAGTTTTAAAATTTGATCAAATATTAGATTAAATTTGTTCCTGAAAATGTTTATTTCCTTTTATAGTCATGCTTAATAAAAACCCTTCATTGTAAATTTTAATTAATGATTAAACAGATATTTGAAGATAAAATTTTAAAATTTGATCCAAAACATATGATCAAATACTTAATTAAATTTAATTTTATGATCAAATAGATATTTGAAGATAAAATTTTAAAATCTGATCCAATATGTATGGTAAAATACTAGATTAAATTTGTTCTTGTTCGAAGATGTTTATTATTTCAAAAATATATTTTTACTCCTACTCTTAAAACGTCAAGAAAAATTATTATTATTTTCTATTTTATTCTCAATATTAATTACTTATTCACCTAATCATTTATCAATAGTTCAATACCTAAACTATTCATCAAATAATATGGCGTACTTAGAAGGTTTTCTAGGTTCACGTGAACTCATACTTCCCTCTTGAGATCATATATAGCAGTGTTATTTTTTAAATAAAAGTATAGAAGTATGAACTAACTCGAAGTATCATAGAATGTAATGATGATTAAATGCACCTCTTTAAGTGAGGTTTGAAATTTAAATTTTATATTTTTTTTCTGTCTAAAAATGGATAATACCTCTCTTAGTAGTTATTGATAGGTACCTTCATTAATTAACATTTTTTTGCTTTAATTTTTCAAACTTTTCATATTGAAAATACCTAATTTTTGGCATTATATTTTTGGGCAAATTACACTAAGAGACACTAAACTTCAAAAATAACAAAAATATAGCCCTCGTTGTATAGGAATGTATAGTCAGTGTATATTTGTGTATTATAATGTATATTTAGTGTATAAGTCATATACATTGTATAGTAGTTATACTTTCTATAACTTTTGACAACTATATTGTATAGTCATGTATAGTTTCACTGATTTGGGGCTTTTTTTCGTAAACTTTTACTTTTTTGTATGTATATGTAATTTTTCCATTTTTGTTATATAATAAACCGAACATGTATATGAAAATAAATAGTAAGGTAATATATAATACAACCAATGAGTTCAACTAGTCTCAATATTTTTGACATGTCGTTCGAGTCTAGACAAGTTACAATGTCGAAGTAGATACTAAAAATATTCTGCTTCACTTGTAAGTTGTTTCTGTTTTGAATTTTGTTATCTCCAAACTTTACTACAATAACAACATACGCAATATTGTCTCGCAGAGTAAAATTTAAGAAAGATAGAATGTACGCAGATCTTACCCCTAACTTAGAGGTAGAAAAACTGATTATCTTCTTTTTTTAAAAATGAGGGTAGGGGAAGGGGAAATGGGGAAGGGGATTACAACGTGGGAAATCAAACCCTCACCAACAAGGTGAGAGTTCAGGTAGTCAACCAACACAATAGTACTCACATTCCACCTTCATAAAATTGAAGCATATGAATCATGACATTCCATTTTTGGCATCATTATGCACCACCAAGGGAAAATAATCAAAAGATAACTCACTACATCATGATTCATGATGGAGGTACTTGAGCTTAGACTTCACTTTTTTCCAAGAACCATTATGATATCTAGAAAGTTAAAATGGTATTCTTTTCATTACATTATGTAGTTTCTCATATGCCTAATTTCAACCTCCCATCTTTTAGCCAAAAGGGAAACTAACTGCACAAATGAAGTGCATTTGTAAATACATATCAGACATAAAGAATGGAATCAGTGGACTTGCTCAAACTGCAGCTGCTTTGATGGAGAGGAAATCAGAAATCTTGTTGGCGTAGAAATCCGGTTGTGTAGAGTTGTTAGGATCTTGGAGCATCGATAAAGATGTCACACCTACAACACGATTAAAAGATAGTATTGGATGATAAACTTTGAAGCATATGCCTTTAAAGGAGAACAATTTTTCCTCTCTGATGCTACCTGAGAGAACAAGAAGGGTTTTGCAGCCACCATTTTGTCCAAACAATATATCCGTATCCAATCTGTCACCGACCATGCATATCTGTGACTTCTCTATCTTAAACCTGTTGTGACAACATTAAAGAAGATGAAGATTGATTGTCCGGCTATACTGCTTTACAGATTGGGAAAATGCGCGATAAAAACAAGTCTGTTTCTGTAAAGAACTTTGTAACGTTCAACAGAACGACAGCTTTTGTACCATTAATATGAACCTGAAAATGACAGAAGGATTTTGTTCATGTTGGATCAAGAGAATTGCTTGGTACATCACAATGCTAATACTACTCCTTTAGCATACATACTAATCATGTAGATCCCTGATCAGTCTTCAAATATTTGTCATCAAAGAAAAATCTCTGAAATGTTTGATGAGGTCATTCGGTTTGAATGTGTAAATACACTGAAGAAAAAGTTCGTAAGCACTCTTTCTATCTCTTTTATGAGAGACAGTACAAATACTACCTAAATAAGCATGATGCAAACATTTAGGTCAACTTGTTAGGACTAAAAGTATAATTACTTCACATGCAATTAGAGAGCACTAATCAAACTTGATTTAGAAGTAAGGTAGTATACTGTAATATCATAATTGTTATAAGTCTCATAATGAAGCATTCATCATGGATGATAAAGTTTCATCACCAACTAACAAGTATATCTGAAATAATTAAGAACCACAGCGATTATATAACGTAATGAAGAGCGAGTGGGGTTAGGTGGATGAGGAGGGGGGTTTAATTGAATCCCTGTCAGAAAATTTCTTTGCATGTATATAAATTGTTGAATCACCTTGTCATGAGTGAAGATTTTAGCATATTGCTAAGGAGGTTCAAAAATTGTTTTAGCTCATAAGTTCAAACTCTAGGTATGACATTCTTGTTTATTTTGAATCCCTCGTGGAATTCTTGCCTCCGCCACTGCTGAAGAGTCGATGGTAATAAGTTATAAGTTTCAATTACCTGTATTGGCAATGTGTAAATCCTGCATTTATAGCTATTTAATCTACTTAATTATAGCCAACATAATCAACCTGCATTTAATATTGTTTTTGCCAACACCCTAATGTATAAAACCTTGATACTAGAAAAGCTTGCTGATTCACACACCAAAAAATGTTGTACTCCAGCAGAGAGCTCATTCAGCCAAAAAAAGGGAGAAAACGGACAGGAGCGGAAGACAATGACAAAGAGTGCAAGTAAAGATGATGATGTAGGACAAGACATAATATTGTAGAAAATTAGTGCCATACTTATCAGCCAAGTAGTCCATCATGAAGGTCGAGGGCTTTCCTACAACAAGTGGTTCACGCTTTGTAGAGCCTAGGATTGCACCAACCATTGAACCACCACCTGAAGCAACAGAACAGGAAGGATGCAGCTTAGTTTAAATATGGACAAAATCTTTAATGGCTAGGACTATGTCAAGAAGATCAAAGTTGAAACCACGTAAACTTTAAGATTAACTACAATAGTGTCTTGACAAGACAATAAGGATGTGTTCGGTAATGATGGAAATGTATTCAAGGAAAATAAGACAGTTCTTACTTATAGTGTTGTGTTTGGTGCATAAGCTAAAACTATTATCCTAAAAGTATTTGTATATAATTTACACAAATACTATGGGAGGTGGGTATGAGGACTACGTTGATGGGGTGGGGTGGGGTGAAGATGAGGTGTGTTGGAAGATAGGGAGGATGCAATCAATGTAGAATGTGCACCTGTGGAACTTGTTTTCTCTACTTCCACTAGGGAAGTCATTTTTCTCATTTTTAAGGAACTTGAAATTTTTCTCAAAAATGTCAACCAGCTGAAATGGGAAAATTGGCAAAAGCAAATGCATGGCTCAGAAAGGCGCTATAGCTAATGACTCGGGACCTAAGCGTAAAAGGTAACACAGGAAAAGAATTGAAGTGTACATCAAAATCGCAATAACATGCGATAAATTCTGATTGCAAAAAAAAGTTCTTATTGTAAATTATAGTATGAGTCAAACGTGACGACTACAAAAATAATAATATTGGTGCTGAGTAGATCTAACACAACATGATATTTTGTGCCCATACTACAACAGAGACTGTTAGATTGCCAAATTATTCAGCTATTATAGAAACTACACATGTTTACTAAACCCCAACATCTCTCCCTCTTTTCTTCTTTGTACATTGTCCCAAGATACCGAAAGCTCTTTCCCTTTTCCCTCAACTAAGATGTGTGTGTCTGATCCCTCAACCTCCTTTATTTCTCTCATTTTACGATATTACTTCAGTTTAACCTTGCATTAACATCTCCCAAAATGCTACACTAGTTTCTCCCCTTCCATCTGGTCATAAAAGTAAAGTTCAAAATCCTTTGCCACATAAGATTCCTTTGAATCCATAAAGTTAAAAAGAGTCTGAAAACAAATTGATCATGGAAGTTGGAACAAAGTCCAGACCTAGAAATATCGAGTCATTCACAATGCCTGACATGTGACATTTATCTGATAAACATTCTGATAATTCAGTTTTTCACAACAAACATTTTTGGATTATGAAACTAAGTTCAACAGAGAATGGGTTCAACAACTAACTTCTGTAATGAACGGTTCAACTCACAGGACAAACATGTGAAACTAACGTTAAAGCATGAGATGGGAATAACCTGCCCATTCCTGAGCATCTGTAAGATGGGTAACAGCATCACGGTTTGTAGCAATAAAGAGACATCCTGGATTTTCACGTATGCACAGGGTAGCATACCTTCATTACAGAAATCAATTAGAGATGTGATATCAACAGGTTAGAGAAGATTTATTAGTGCACACATAGGAAGCCTATACAGTCATAGCAAGCAAAACACAGGGTTGTATGTGCAGGAAATTCTAGTTTGAAACTTTGAATCAGGTCCTCTAGCAAGGGGTATATTTTATGGTGGGAAAGCTAAAGTGGATTAGATGATCGGAACTTTGAGCAAAGAAAAAATGCTATATGATTGGTAAGTATATGTAATCCGAGCAAATGCATGAGAAAAGCTCCCAAGCTCATTACTGGTTAGGCATAAAACTCCATCATGTCATGCAAATTTACCCAAACAAAGTAGTCACATTGTTAGATAGTATGCGGCAGGGAATATTGATACAGAAAAGGTAAGAAGGATAACTCACTGAATCTTGTGGTAGTTGAAATATCGGTCAAATCCAACAACAACAGCACCGACCTGAAAGGTGTAGACGCAACTCAGCACGACATATTTAAAAGATAGTAGAACTTGGTCCAATTTAAACGTGGAACACACATGAGAATAAAATAAGTTTAGAAGCATGAAATGAGGCATACATCCTTATCCTGCTCCATCATATATCCAGGCTTTAACTCTATTTTCTTGTCACCATCTTCCTGTTAAAAAGAAAACACGCGCCATTCAGTTCAAAAGCAAATCTGGTAACAAAGAAAGCACACAGCAAATATCTTCATATCTCTCTCTCTCTCTGAAATCTAAGAATAAAAAGAGAAGAAAAGAAACTTTCTTAAAACTATGTTATCAAAAAACATTGTTAGTGGGATCATTTCCTAACTTTCAAAGCAGAGTTGGTAGAAAGTGCCCAAAACATGGTTCAAATTGCAGTACTCTGGCTGCAAGGTTACGTAATTTAGTCTGCAGTGTAAGAACACGTGAATTTTGGTTGAAAGATGATGACATGCATTGTTTCTTTTCATTTTGCAAGTCTTGTTTATCTCAATCTTCTGGCCAAGTATAAGACTTTTACACTTGACAAAGGAAAAAACATAACAAAAACGGAGGCTTATTTCATGCGACAGAATCTCATACCTCAAGGATGCTTGACAAGGGGAGAACACAACATTTCACTAGTTCCACAGGTTAGTTAACTCGAATGAGAATGTAAAATTCATTCATAAACCATTATACCAAAATTTTAATAATTATTTGTTTTATTTGAGGTGGAAAACTATCATAGGCCAAAAGCTATTAACTGTAAGACAAATCAGAGCGAATTCATAAAGTAGAACGGATGACATATTATTTATTTGTACATACCGGTCCCCCAAGATATTGAATACCAGCTAACTCAAGCTCCTTCAAGATGCCGTCTTCACCAACAACATACACCTTAAAAATGCACACCAATTAAACAAGTAGGTAAAAATTCCAATGCTGGTAATGGATCTCAGCTTTTCAAGAAAACATTTTATGTTTTTAGCAGTGTGTCTGAATCCATACTACAGAATCTTTTTCTTTTTTTTGGGTCTATGGACAAATGACTGACACAGCCAAAAGATAAACCACAAATCCAAGTTACTGTAGCTGCAAACATTAGAGGCAATGTAATATGAGATCCATAACTTATCAGACAGTTCTTTTACCTATTCATATTCCAATGTCTCGACACAGAAGATCAGTGACCTCTACTATCTGGGGAATGAAAAACCATAATGGTTTCTGAGTTCCTTTAAACATCTAAGGATCCAGGCTGGTAGAGAACATGTCTACTTTGCTAATTGAAGTTGAAACCTTTTAAAAGAATCCATGAAGGTAACGACTTGAAACTTTAATTCCTTCGAGAAAATATTATATAGTTGATGCCAAACAGAGTTTTAATGATTGAACTAAATTATCCATGTGGGAGAAGAAGCTAGAATATTGGACTTAAACACATAAAAAAAATCATCTACAGATTACTAGAATATTCTATATATATGAAAGATAAAATTTAGTCACTGAAGGCTTCAAAATGATGATTTCATTAGCTATAATGCACCAGATAGCTTTCACAGTTAACAGTCGATAAACAATAGGCAATCCACTGTGAATTTTATCGTGGCTTACCTTTTTATCTTTTGGGAAGTCAATTGACTTCAAATAAGCAGCTGCAGCAAAGGATGAAGCAAAAATTTCCTCCTGGAAGGTGACTTGCTATTAGAACTATTGATCCACTTAGTCATAAATATGAACTAGAAGAACCATAAGCTTACCTCATTGACACTAAGACCAAGTGTTTCAAATTTTTTCCCGTACTGCTTTCTAGACTTTGTTGAGTTGTTGGTAACAAAAACTAACCTTTTTCCCTGGAGAATGAAATTATCCCAAAAGTTAGATGGAGCAGCCAGTTCTCTAATAAATGATTCTGTTGACACACTTTATTTATGAAAAAAGTAATCTTGCTTTGAAGCACTATAAACTGAATGCTACAAAGCAATCTTGTAATCAAACTTAAGTATGCAAAGCACCCCATCATTAGAAACACTAACCTTTTCCCTTAGCAAATCCAAAGTTTCAGGGACGCCATCTATCAGTTTATCGCCTTTCCATATGACTCCTGTATATAATGGAGGGGAAAAAAGGACCTTATTTTAAGTAACTTACTCAAACTTTTTGCTAGGAACATTATCAACATTTCTTTTGGGATAATTACGAGAAAAGATGATGAGGGAAAGGAAGAAACCTAGATTACCACCTCTGTTGAAAATGCTAACAGAATAAGGGAAATTTGCAAAGCTTTTCCGTGGAAACATCACACGTTAAGCATTGTTTTCAAATATTTATATATTATGATAGGCCATAGTTTGAACATGATCATCCACATAAGAAGTTTTTTACTGTCTGATCAAATTAATCTTTACTAGAAAGACTCTACAATCAAGCAAAGCTGAAAGTCAAGGGATTCATTTTATTTGAATCAGTTTTCAAGCTAACAGATCCAAGTTGGAGGACTCATAGAGTTCTTTGACATTGAGAGTTCCAACCTGCAGTTCTTCTTGCTAATCTGGTACCAAATACCTATTATATTTACCAAAACAGTTTCGACTTCCCAAAAGTTTGGTCAAACATGTTATTAACCCAACAAACCTACTAATTCCAAGTTGTATATATCGAGATTCATAAAACTAGTAACTAAACCTATATTGCTCAGACTCTCCAATATGTTGCCACCACACCCTTGTTGAATCCTTCGAAAATGACTACTTTTGGAGTATCCATCACCCACTCACCAACATTTTTAAAAAGTCTAAACAACATAGCAATAAACACACACACACACACAAAATGAAACACCTCTGACTACATTTCCAACAAGATAAAAAAGTGCTGTAAAACACTTTTAAAAACAACATTCGATAAGATTAGAACGATACATTGAGAATTCCAATTCCAACCTGCAGTTCTTCTTGCTAATCTGGTACCAAATACCTATTATATTTGCCTAAACAGTTTTGACTTCCCAAAAGTTTGGTCAAACATGTTATTAACCCAACAAACCCACTAACTCCAAGTTGTCTACATCACGATTCACAAAACAAGTCAATAAACCTATATTGCTCAGACTCTCCAATATGTTGCCACCACACCCTTGTTGAATCCTTCGAAAATGCACTACTTTTGGAGTATCCATCACCCACTCACCAACATTTTTAAAAAGTCCGAACAACATAGCAATAAACACACACACAAAATGAAACACCTCTGACTACATTTCCAACAACATAAAAAAAGTCCTGTAAAACACTTAAAAACAACAGTCAATAAGACAGAAACTTTTAAAAACAACATTGGATGACACGCGAATCGTGAAATAGTCCAGTAACACACAAAAACATCATAATTAAGCAAAAACACAAACACCCAAATCAAGAAAATCCCCAAAAAATGTAAAAAGACAGAAACTTTCCATACCATCACAATCAAAAATGAAAGTTTCAACAGAATCAATGAGTTCTCCAGGATTTGTAAGTGGCTGAGCTGAAGCTTTGGTAACAAAACTTGATTTTGAGGCCTCCATTCTTGAATTCCTACAATTCCATCTAATGGGTTTTGTAGAATTGTTCAATGGATTAGAAATGTAAGGAAATTTTTTTGATAGTATTTTGGAATTAGTAAAGAAAACAGTGGAAGATGAAGAAATGGTTGCTGTTACTCTGATGCTTAGCATATCTCTTTCTTTTTTTTTTCTTTTTTTTTTAATTTCTGTTCTAGCAATAACTGATTTGAGTTTGTTACGTAAAATAAATATTTAAAAAAATAAAATTTTTAAAAAAAAAGTTAAATTATTAATACTATATATGAAAATTGAGTGGATGAAGATAGATATATCTTAAGATGGAAAATACAAGGCTGGAAATTGACTTTGTTTTTTCTTCCTTAATTCATTTTCTTTTGGTTTAATATAGTCGTATTGGAGTTTGATTAATTCAGATTCATAATCACAAGAATTTGTTAAGAGAAGTGATATTTATAAATGATTTTTTTTTATACTCAAAATTCAGAATTAAAATGTCTTATTAAAAAGAATCAGTCTCATCTGTTATACCGTATTCTTTTGTCATTTTTTAATATATGTTTTATTTATATTGGAATTTGACTATTTCAGAATAACTTTGGAATGACTCGTTTGGAGAAAGCACTTTCTATTGGAATGTTTTATGATAAGTAATTTTTTTAATAATTTGATAATTTTACTAATAAAAGATAAATGAATCGAAGTTTCTTATAAGGATCTTTACATAAATAGCCACTAGATCTTTACATACAACTTGTAAATCATCTGTTATACATATATTATACATTCGTCGGTTATTTTTAGTTTAAGTGATTTGATGATGACTATTCGATTAATTTTTTTTGGATACTTTTAAATATATATAAAAAAGTTATTAGTTACAAAATATATAGCCAAAAAAAATAATATGACGAAATATAGTCAAATTCACTACTTAGAACGGTTCATCTCTATTTAGCCATTGATTTAACTGCGACTAAATAACTTCTTTTTTTTACTTTTTGTTAGCCACAATTTTCCTAGCTATGATTTAACCGTGCTAAATAATTACTTCTCTTTTTTTTAACAACTAATGGTTAAGCAGTGTATATGTAATATATCAATGTTGTATACATGGTGTCTGAACATATAAGAATATGATATAAATAGTGTATGAACATGTATATATGACGTACAAATAATTATGAAGAGTATATGTAATGTATTGATATTATATAAATAGTTATACAGTGTATATGTAATGTAACAATATTGTATAAATTACATATAAACATGTATCAATATCATATAAATGATATACAAACATGTATATATAATGTACAAATAATTATGTAATGTATATATAATATATTGATATTATATAAATATGTATAATTGTGTTCAAAAATTATTTGACTATCATCCATTCTCACCTTAATAGATATTAAAAAAAGATAGAAATATTCATATTTCCATAAAAAGTTAAACAATTGGGAAAGAAAAAAAAGTTTTTTAAAAAGAGCAAAAAAAATATAAACAACAATTTTTTTTAAAATAGTGCTATTTTGTGCTACAATTGTGTGGATCCAGCAAATGACATGTAATTGGGCTTTTCCATTTGGGCTGGACCAACGGACCAAACCAGTGGCCCAAACTTTTTGATGAATTAATTTCAGAAGCCCATATTCCACTTATATTTACTAATGAGGTATTTTCGCATATAGCCACTCAAAAATATTTTAATTATACTCTATAACTATAGTTTGGGTAATTACGTTTCGTAATTATAGTTATAGAAACATTTGTATAATTCGCGTAACATGTGTATACACTTGTATAATTCACTCCACACTTCACAGTTTTTGTAAAGTGTTTGTATATTTCGTTATACAATTCGTGCACAATGTTTGTATGATTCCCTATACAATTCTCAGTGTTCGTATATTTTGATATACAATTTGATTCGCGCACAACCTTTGTATATCGTGCACAACATTTGTATAAATTGTGCGAATTATACAAAACTCAAACTGTAATTACAACTAGATATTTGTCATGAGCCATAATTAATTCAAATTATAGCTATATTAGCTAATTAACTAGTATATATTTGTTTATCCGCGTAATTTTTCCTTTATTAATTACTACATTCTTAACTTTATATTTTGAATTTGGATTATAGAATAATTTTGAAAAACTATATGATGTAGCGGTTTTGACTCTTTTGTTCTTTTTAATGATACTTTTAAGAAATTATAAATTATAGTGATATTGTGTATTTTTATATCAGATATACAAGATACATGTATAGGTATATCTAAAAAATTATAGCAATGAACATTATCTCAATACAGATGTCGAAAACATACTTGACACGCACACACAATTTGATGTCGTCACATGTATATAAATACATTTAGCTAGTTTCTGCTTTGAAAACACATATATACACATATAATTAAAACAATTACTGTATTCGTGCGATTTCAGGTAAGATTTCACTATATTTAAAAGAAAATGATGTTACATTTTGAGGGGAAATCTTGTTATATATTCCAAAAAAAGGCACAAGTAACTCTACTTAATTATGAAATATTTTTTTAAAAAAGTATGTTAGAAAATACTTTCTTTTTAAATGAACCTCATATAAATTCGATCCAAATTAGTCAAAATTCAATACAAATATAACGAATATCGAATGAAAAAATAAAATAAACTATGTTCTAATCTAGCATTTAAGAACTTTGTTGAAAATAGGGTCCCAAATAACACTAAACTCTTTTTCATTTCTTGGCCCTTCCTTTTATTATGAGTAATTTGTGGCAAGAGTGTCTTCCATATCCAACCTCCAACTCCCTAGTAGGTAGACTTTAATTTATGGCCCTAGTAGGTCGGATTCTAGTGTAGATAAATGCTATCCGATTTGAGTGGTCAAAAATTTTATTTAAAATTTTGACATAGTTTGTATCGAGTATTTATCAGCTTAGAAAAAAGTTAAAATTAGTTAAGAATATCAGCGTTGATCTGTGTATATAACATTATTTTTTTTAGCGTAAATTAAACAATTGATGCAAATATTTTATTATCCTTGAGAAATGAAATAAGTTCATTGAAAAATAATATTGTATATCAGATAAATTTTATATGTTTATAAAATATACACCGGATATACAGTCATATTCCCATGTACCAGTTCTTATATATAGTCCTACTACCATAGAGCAATATGCCATTATCGTTGTGTATTTACGTATGAGAAACGATTAAATTTTTTCTTTTGTCATACAGTAATAAAGTTACAAAGTTACTTTCTGCTATATAAAAGGCAATTAAAGTTCATCATAATAATAAATTCACGATTTGACTTAAGCAAGTGAAAAGGAGGTGAATAAGGAAGTGTGTGAGGTTGACTATAGCAGGAGTTATGAGAGGTAAAAGTTATCCGACAAAAGATCGAGCAAGGTGATCAGACATGATATAACAATTTCAACATTTTGAAGATACGACCCTAAATAGGAAAGTTTGGAGGTCGAATAATCGGATAAAGAAGTTAGTACAGAGCAAAATATTATCACATTTTATGTAATAGAAGTAGGGACTAGCCTCTTTTTCTTTGCTTTCCCTTATTGCTAGTAGTATAGTCTCTTATACTTCAATGTGTACGTTAACATCAATTGCTTCATTTACTAGCTTTGTATCATATTAGTTTGCGTTGTCTTATTTATCTTTGAAAATATTTTCTTTTTAAACTGAAAGTCTATCAGAACAATCTCTTTATCTCACAAAAATAAAGAAAAAAAGTCTGTATATTTTATTTTCCTCAAATATTTATCATTTTTAGACTCGACTTATAAAACTAATACATGGTATATTATTGTTGATACATGAAATTGTGGTACAAAACATTACTAGTAAGTGGCCATAAAAATTATTTATTAAAAAATATAAGCACTATGTATGAAATGGCATTAATTAGAATATTTAATAATATAGCTGGACTTTGTCCCTCAACTTATTATTTCTAATTAAATTCAAGAAATGAATTTTTTCTGTCTTTTCAATATACTACCATGTGCCATTGCAAAAGAGGTCACATCCAAAAGACCCCCCTTCTATAATATTTTGTCTTTTGTAATTCAATCATTTTCATTTATAGCTTGTTAATTTGGTTTTTTAAAAAAAACATTTCCTATTTTTTAAAAATGCTTTTAAAAGAGAATTAAAGTGTTTCACCAAATTTTTAATTAAAAAAATTAAGTGCTTTTGAATAGTTGAAGCTTGACAAAACATAAATTATTTATTTAATAAAAAAATATTTTTGAAATTAACTAATCAAACACAAATTGTTATTTTCGCATGCTCAAATTTCTTCTTTTTTTAAGAATATTTTTGACAAAAATCGCTTTTTCAAAATATTTTTTTTTTAAAGCTTAGCTCCAACAAACTATTAGTAATAGTTTTGATTTTATTCGTTATCACTATTAAGAACATAGTAAAATGAACGAATTCCCTCTATTGTTTAATCGAAAGTCTTGAGTTTGAAGCTTTAAGCCCTACGAATAGAAGAATTACTAATAATAAAATGTTTTCCTTTGACTTATATTGTGCAATAAATTCTGAATATAAGATAATTTTTTTAAAAAAAAATTAATCAAACTTTATTTATATAAATTTTCTTTCTTTTTTCCCACCTATCAATTAAGGGGAACAATTTTTTTTTTTAAATACTATTAAATAATATAAATGAAAAATTAATAAAGAAAAATATAGATAGTTTCAAAAGTCAAACTAGCCATTGACTAATAGTCTAATACTACTAAACTTTGTGTTAGACACTAATTAAATTAAAGAGGAAATTATTTGTATGTTTCAAAATTAAAAAGGACAACCTTACTTTTAGATGAAAAGTTGGTTGAAATATTAGTTAGCATGAAGAATGAATTTTTAGTTTTTTTTTTAATTCATAATTTTTCCAAAGTCTAAATTAATTTTTTTAATTATTTTTTTCTTTAAGAATTTTTAATTACTTGACATTTTTTGAAAATACTCCTTCTGTTCATTTTTACTTATCACTGTTTCATTTTTCGAGGTCAACTTGACTCAACTTCAAAACGAAATTGAAGTAAATAAATTTAATTTTTGAAATATAAAATTTCGATTGTTGAAAACTATACGAAAAATGTTATAAGTTGCAATTCTTCTCATATTAATATGATGAAAAAATGCACCTTAAAATATTGGTCAAAGTTCATATAGTTTAATCTCGATAAGTGAAATACTGACAAGTAAAAGTGAACAAAGAGAGTATAATATTAAAGAGAGTATTTTCCAACTCATGAAATTGCACTAACTATAACTTATCGTACGAAACTTCTTATCAGTATCAATGTATATAACTTAAATCTGAGATTTTAATATGTCGATCGTGGAGTTTTAATTATATTGTAATTAATTAATGAATCTTAATAGCAACATTTTTTTTTCAACTAACTTCTCAAGCTGTTTAATACACAATCATTTTCATAAACTGTTAACTCAACCAATTCTTAAATGTTAAGAGTTAGTAATTAATTGTAAAGTTAAAAATTCTCATGACTTTTTTATTATAGGAAAATCAAATAATAATTGATAAAATAAAACCTTAATTTTTTAATAAATTTAGCAACTTTAATATAAATCATAGTAATTAATATGGTTGCTAAAGTTAGGTGGAGACATTACATGGTTCAGAAAAAAATCAATTTTCAAATTGATAATGATAGCTACTATATAATAATGATAATTAATCATAGATAATTATTAATTTTTTTATTTTTTTTTGCAAAAATAAAAATGCAAAAAAATTAGGGGTGACATTTGAGAGGGTTGGGACAAATTTGAGCGAGGTTATAATGGGTCAAGACAACAAATAGGTGAAGACCCAACCAAACTCGAAATTGCTTGGATTAAAATGGTTTGGGTCAAAACAGATTGAGTAATGAGTTGTAAAGCATGTCAAGACTCAACCCGATCCAACTTTTTACTAAGTTTTATTTGTTCTTTTTTAATATTATAGTACTTATTTAAATTTTTTTATTCTGATTATATAAAACATATCAAATTTTTAAAAAAAATTAAAAATATTTCGACAAGATGTCTCTCGAGTCAATTCGAATTGCATATCAACTCAATTTTAAATGGATTGAGCTAATAAATAGATAGGTTATTAACCCGCTCAAACATCAATGGGTTGAACGGATTGAACAAATTGGATTTAATTTTGACACCTCTAATAATAATTATTAGTTGAATAATCATCTGAAATTTTTCATCTGATTTGTCTTTACAAATATATCTTTTTGGCCCAATTAAGCAAGACATAATTAGTATCATACAAAAATTTATACACAACATATACATATTATATACAACTAAAGTGTACAAATTTATACTTCGATCATGTTAGTAAACTAGATAATTATATAATACAATAACATATCCAGTGGAATCCCACAAGTGAAGTCTGGGGAAGGTAAAATGTACGCAAGCCTTATCACTATCTCATAGAGAGATAGAAATTGTTTCTGAAATACCCCAACACAAATATATCAACCCCAAAAATAAAAAATACTGAATACAAAAAGATAATTATATAATACATTTATATAAAAAAAAAATTAAAATAAATTTTATATATTTTAAGTGCATTTTTTTTTACCTTTTTTGGTATATATGCAATTATTAGTAGTATGACATCCTTGAGAAGAAATTGAAGGCCTTTTATATAAGCCACATAAATGTAAATATATTATATTTAAACCAATTGTCATGTATCTAGCTTTATTTATCTTTATGGAACATTTTCCTTTATTTCTTTTTACCTAAAAAAATGTGCAACCCATGGATGTAACTAAAAAAAGAACTCTCCCAAAATCAAGTCCATTTTTCCATCACATCTTGAAATTCACTGATTCAATTAATTCAGATCACATTCATAATTTTATCAAAAGGGTAAAAGGTATTTTCTATAAAAAAGTATAAGCGAATTCAGAATTTTAAATTAATGAATTTCATGAGGAACTTACTTATATATACCATATTTAGCAAATATTTATTATTTATAATAATATAATTTTAGTACATATATAATTTACTTTGAATACATAATATAAAAATTTTCCAAAATATAAGTTTCATATATTTTAAGATATTTATAATACACTTTTATTGCATGCAAAATTACATTTTTACATAGTGTAATTAATTCATTTATATTACATACATAATTCATTTTTAATATATATTGCAGTTTTTTTTTATCAAAATAATTATAATACATATATATTGCACATATAATTCACTTTTAATACACAATACAGTTGCTATGAATGATAAATATTTTTCAAATATGGAATATCTGGGTAATAAATAAAAAATATGTTTAAAAACAGTAAATATTTTATAAAAGGGATTCAAAAATGTAATTATTCCTTTTCTTCGTAATAATCTCAAAGTTGAGAAAAAATTGTTGAGTTCTCGTAAATTCATATATTATACTCTAAATACTCATCTGACTTAGAATTGAATTTCTCTATTATGAAGCTCGAACCTTATATCTCTAGTTAAGATGAAAGAATCCAAACAAACTTATCATGAAAAATGATGAATTTTCATAATAATCTCAAAGTTGAGAAAAACTGTTGAGTTCTCGTGAATTCTTATATTATACTCTAAATACTCATCTAACTTAGAATTAAAGTTCTTTATTCCCAAGCTCAAACCTTAAATCTCGATCTGGTCAAAACGAAAGAATCCAAACAAACCTTATGATGAATTTTCATAATAATCTCAGAGTTGATAAAAAATTATTGAGTTCTCGTGAATTCGTATATTATACTTTAAATAGTCATCCAACTTAGAATTGAAGTTCTCTATTCTCAAACTTGAACCCAAAATCTCATCCAAACAAACCTACCACATGCACACCTTGGTGGTCCCTTTCACCTTACTTAATTTTAGTATAAATATACAACTCTTAGCTACCAAAACAAAACACACCAAAGAAACACAAACTTGTATATCACTATATTCAATATTTCAACATGGGAACCCTATACCAACCCCTTGAATCAACAATCCAAGACCTAAAAGTCACAATCCATAACACTAGCTTAGTCTTCCCATGTCAAGAAACTCCAAAAAAACCTATGTTCTTACCAAATATTGATCAAGTCCTCAATTTTGATGTCCAAACACTACATTTTTTCAATGCAAATCCTGAATTTCCACCAGAAATTGTGATGGAAAGGCTCCGAATCGCGTTGTCAAGAGTTCTAGTCCATTATGATTTTTTGGCTGGGAGACTTAGGATGAATCAAGAATCAAAAAGATTGGAATTTGATTGTAATAGTGATGGTGGGGCTGTATTTATGGTTGCTTCAAGTGAATTAACATTAAAGGAGATTGGTGATTTAGTTTACCCTAATCCTGGTTTTAGACAACTAATTGTTCATGAGAACATTGATATATTGGAAAAAGATGATAAACCACTTTGCATTATCCAGGTACAATTTCATTATACATCTTTTCATTACTATTCTTTCAGTCTCATTTTAGCTGTCGGTTATATTAAAAACAGTTGTTCCAAAATACCCCCTTCAGTCCCTTTTATATGTCATTTCACAAAATCAACGCATAAATGACGTTGTTATTCCTATTTTACCCTTGATAGTTAATGAACTTTGAAAAGATATATTTGACCAACCAGAAGAATAAAAAAAAACAATTAATGTACATTATAACTTAAATAAGGGCAAAATAGTAAAGTTATCGGAGAGATTAGTTGTCAATTTAGATAATCGAGAAATAATTAATTATATTTTTTCAATTTTGCTCTTAGCATTAGTTATTTTAGAATTAAGAAACATATATATAGATAAAAGTTTGATTATTACGTACAAGAGATATATTAGTCAAACAACACTTCTAGTTAACTTTTTCTTTAAGAATTATGTCAAACTTTATCATGACAATTAAAATGAGAAATAGTTAGAAGCACACATGGAGTAATGTAGCTTTTGAACTATAGATTCAACTAAAACCTATATTATATTTTTGACACGGAACACACGCGCATGCACACATACACACACGTATATATATTATTAATTAAAAAAAGTATTATAAATTCGGGATCTGCCTCTGATTATAAAAGTATTTATCTAAATTATCTTTTATATCGCTCCATTAAATGTTTTCCTGAATTAACACTCACTAGTACAAGGGTAAATTTGAAAGAAGTACATAACGAGCTAGCACTACAAGAAAATGAATTTATAGTTATAAAACACATTGTAGCTAAATAAGAATTTTTTCGTAGCTAAATGCTTTAG